>CM014271.1:85800463-85855002 GCA_004135705.1 Alloteropsis semialata | reverse complement strand
TCGTCGGCCCCCGACGGCATCGACCGCATCAGCGGCCTCGCCGACGATATACTCCGCGGCGTCGTGTCCCGCCTCCCCGCCAGGGACGCCGCGCGCACCACCGCGCTCTCCAGGTGCTCGGTGCCGCTCGTCCTCGCCGACGCCCACCTCCTCCCCGCCGCCGACCACGCCGCCGCCGTGTCCCGCGTCCTTGACGCGCACCCGGGCCCCTTCCGCTGCGTCCACCTCGCGAAAGCCGTCGACGGAGAAGCTCATCGTCGTCGAAAGCCGGCGGTGCCCTGTGCCCATCCGCATCAGAAGCAGCAGCCTGCGGTGCGTTCAGGTCTGCTCCTCCGTCGTGCCAGAGATCACCGTGGGGCACGCCTCGGTCCTGGAGAGGCTCTTGCTCTGGGAAGTTCGGGGCGAGAGCAGAGGTCTGATCACCACGTCCTCAAGGATCAAGATTGGCTATGCGCCTAATCTGCTCTTCTTGGGATTCTTGGTGCCTGGAATGCACCAACTGGAGATTGGCAACACCGTCATTAAGGTTAAAATCCATAATTCAATATAATAATAATTATATTGCATCGACGGAATTATATTCCACCTATCTATTTCTGCAGGCTGCGACCAAGGCATGCACAAACATCACAGTACCGAGCGTCCAGATGTTGGCGATTCAGGTCAAACTTGGAACCCACATCAAAGCCATGATGCTGCCTAGCTTCCTCAGATGCTTTCCCAACACTGAGACGCTCTATATCCAGGTAGTAAAATTTAACCCAGGCATCAGTTTGTATTTGCATTAGAATTAGATGGGAGGACGTACTGATGCCACTCCATGGCTCAGTGTCTTTAATTTATTGTGCTATGATCTGACCGAGTTAATTTATTGTCATTAAGTTGTTGGGTCTTTTTCTTTTCCTTTTTTAGGCTGTGTGCATCTCGTTATGCAAAGGTCGGGAGGATTTTTCAAGCCTTTGTATCATCTCGATGTAATGACTTGAAAATTAATAAAGCTTCCTTTATCGAAAAAAAAGTCCCGGGGACCTCTGTCTAGTATCAGTGGCAACGGCAAACTCGATCTCAAGTTCTGGGAGGAGGCTGACCCAATCGAATGCGTCCAGGGGCACATCAAGAAGCTGATTCTCCGTTAGTTCCGAGGAAGGAGAAGCGAGCTGGACTTCCTCAGATTCATCGCGGAGCGTGCTCAAGTTCTTGAGAAGATGGTGGTCGAGATGGCCCATGGATTTGATCTTTCGAAAAAAAAGAGATGGCCCATGGATTTTCCCCTTCAGATCAGGTCGGTGCCAAGCTCAAGACTTTCATGGCTTCTGCAAAATGGGCGAACGGATGCTGTAAGCTGGTTGTCTCTCAGAGTCCATTTTGTGAAGACAAAGGTACGCCCTGGTGCTACCGACGTGCATTTGACCGTTCTATCCTGACCCTTTTGATGCTTCAAAATGTGCCCAAGGAAAATGTCTAAGTAATTAGCGAGAGTTCTGTTCCAGTTTCTGAATGCAAAAGCATGAGCAATGTGCATGTTCTTTGAGGATTGGGCAGTGACATTAAGTGTTGAAGTTATTGAGCAGCGCCATTGTACATGCAGACCCTTGTGTTGCCTGCACAATCAGTTCAAGGTTTCTTTTAGAGAACGTGCTTAAACAGTGCAACTTACAAGAAGCAAAGACAAAGAAAACAAAGTCAAGGAAAAAAAACGACAACAACAAGATGACAACAATCGGTTTAAGGGGTTTCAGTGATATTACATTTGAGAACTTCGCTATAAATATACGCTAAATGCTTACAAAATCTGCATCATGATTGATAATCACATAATTGCATTGACTGCCATCAGAGAGCTGTCTATGATCTTTCAGAACTTCCATATCATGCACGCACAAAAAATTAGACAGAAAATTTTCTAAAGTTCTTATAATCGTACTGCAAATAATTGTTTCAACTTTCAAGCTGAAACGGGCCTTGGCCTGATCGGTTTTGGGTTGTCCGTGCCACGTACGTAAGTTATATTACGCGGCTATAGACCAGAAAATAAAACAAGGTCGGTCGAAAAGATCAAGGCGTGCTATAGATCAATTTACCAGCTAGGAGAGAACACGATTGGATCGTCGCCATGGCCGGCCCGTCGTTGCTCCAGTCTCCTCCGCCGGTGGTCGGCCATGGATCGGGGGCGTTATTCCATCCTTGCGTGGCCGTCATCCCGGAGGGTGATATACCACGGAGCTGGGTCTCGGCCGCTGCCACCACAAGCAACGGCCGGGAGGTCCGCATCTCCGTCCGCCTTGCCCCTCCGCCCGCCACATCCTTCCTCAAACTGCAAACCGGCGGCGACAACAACAAGCTTGTTACCCGGGATGCCTGTTGCAGGGTCCTGGCGGCTCACGGTGACCTCCTCCTCATCTACATGGCTGTCGCCGACGCCGCCGCCGACACCTCCTGCCGCCGGCATGACTGGTTCGTCTTCAGAGCCAACCCCGCGCGCCCATGGCTCCGTCGCCTTCCCCATGCTGGCGACCTCCCTTGCGGTGCCTACGACCCCATCGGGATCGTCTCCCTCCCCGGCGGCGACGGCGACGACTTCATCGTCGCAGACTTGCTGCCATCGTATGCGCCAGACATCGATCCGGCCACAGGCCGCCACCAGGAGATGGCCTACCTCGTGCGCTACTCCTCCGCCCTCGACCGGTGGGATGATGCCAAGGCGCTGGCCATGCCTTACAACGCCTTCGCCCACAGGACCACCCCATGGCAGGCGCACAAGTTACTGTTCCCCTGCACAGAGGCAGAGGGCTCCATAGTAATGTACTGGATGGACTACGACCTGGGCCTCATGCGCTGCAACGTCGGTGACGACGACGACAGCCCCCCAATGCTCCGCTTCGTCCCGCCCCCGGAGATTAATGGCTGGATCAAGGGCCGCCGCCGCGAATGCCCTCAAGAATACCGGACTGCCGGTGCCTGCAAGGGCACTGTCATCTTTGTCCATGTTGACAACGGCATGTACTCGGTTAGATTGCGCGATAAGAAGCAGCCTGGATGCTTCACCGTCACCACATGGGCTCTCAAGATACCAGAGTTCGAGTGGGAGGAGCGCGCCGTGCTCCGAGTGCGCGATGAGCTCTGGCCCCTCGCAAGCTTCAAGGATTCGCCTCTGCCACGGTGGGTGCCGCAGTTCCCCATGGTGAGCGCGCAGCAAGAGGGTGTTCTCCACTTCATACTGCAGGAGCATCCGTATGGGCAGGATGACTGGATGATCACAGTCGACATGCATCGGAAGCTGCTGCAGTCCTATGAAATGCGCGTCAAGACCCATGACTGGTGACATGGAAATTATATGTATTGGCAGTGTCAGCTGTCAGGTCATTAATTAGGATCGATCTCAGAGTCATTAATATAATAATAATACTAGCATAGTAGCAAAGAAGAACAAAGATTGTTATTTCAACTAAATGAAATCATATAGTTTTACCATTAGTGTCTTATTCTCACACTTATTTCAGATTAACAAACTAGATTGCAGGAGCTAGCATCTTCAATGACAAATGGGTGCTATATTTCCTATGTAGGAGCTAGCATCTTCAATGAAATTATATAGTTTTACCATTATTAGTGTCTTGTTCTCACACTTATTTCAGATTGACAACCTATTCTTTGGGGGCAGAACCATGACGATCCTAACATCTATCTTTGTAGTTTGTTAATATATATGGTCACAAATTAGGTAAAACCATATAAAAGAAAATGACAATTATTTCCTATCTCTTTTACCCCACATAATCTAGAGAGTTAATCAGTTTCTTCATCATGCCTCTAAGTTAACGTATACATTGTTAGCCACGAAGTTTATACAAATAAGATATTTTCATTGCTATATAACAATGATAGTTTATACAACCTCCGTATCAAAATATTTGTCGCTTTGACTTTTTCTGTAACCACTACTATAGATAGCGCCATCCATAGCGCCCTCTTCACCAGCGGTTCTGGCCAAACCGTTGGTGAAGACTCATCACTAGAGGTTCGTAAGTGGGTGGCCAGGCCGGGCCCCGCTAGCCATTGGAACCGTTGGTGATGGGTAGGAACCGCTGGTGAAGGTCCCAGGTGTCTTCACCAGCGGTTCGTAATATGAACCACTGGTGAAGGGTATAAATTAATTTTTCATACAAATATTTTTATTTTTATATTATTGTTCTGATATTTTTCTTTATCTAGGAGCATGTAACGGAGAACCACAAAAAAATACAGTCTGATCGGACTTTAGTTGTGGCCTCTAGAAATTTATAAAGATTCAGAGAGGTTAATATAAATAGACTGCATCCCCTGTTCAATCACAAGTAATGGTATGGTGCTTTGGTAAGATAAGCAACACATGAAGGCAGAGGTCATCAGTTCGAATCCTACAATTCGCAACAAGTGCAAAAATTTATTGTGTTAAAAAGGGAGGATGGCTAGTTCCTTAGGGGGCCTCTCCCATTCAAATATAATTTTTTTTGCTATATTTGATATTTTTTACGTTGTTTCAAATGGTCTTTTCTAAATTATCTACACCGCCGGTTCATGCCCCTATCTTCACAAGAGTTTTTTCAGCAGCGCTTTCAAAACCGCTGGTGAAGGCCCCTTACGAACCGTTGGTGATGTCTCTACTTGTAGTAGTGAACGCTTGATCTTTCATCTTATTCAAAAGAAATTATAAAAAAAGATAAGCCACGCTTAAAGTACATATAATGATAGAGCAGAGGACAAACAAAATAAATAATATACACAGAATATATGAACGGTCAAAATCTGATAAGAAGCCAATGGCAACAAATATTTCGATACAGAAGCAGGGGCACGCCCCATTGGATTCAAAATTGTTCAGCTGTATACCCATTATTTTGCCAAAATAAAATATACATGTTGTACACGTACTGAGAAAGAAGAGAGGGGAAATGGTAAGAATTCACATGCATATTCCACGTCCAGCCCAGTTTCCTTCCTCGAAATGGGCCGAACAGCCCAATGGCCAGCCCACGAACAACTTTTATTTTTATATATATAGCTAGTTGTGTGTGGGTTAGACCATTAGGCGCTGTGGTGGAAAAAGCCATGTAAGCAAGTCTTCGTCACCCGACGCTAGTCTCCATTGTCGTGGGCGGCAGAGCGACCTTCCCCAGCGTTTGGTGTCGAAGGCATCGTCTATATCCGCAAAGTATATGAAGCCCTCTTTTATGTCGCCGTGCGCGCGGCTGGACTTGCTCCAGGATCGGCTAAGAAAGAGTGCCTCGCCTTGAGCCAGCGCATTCACAGGAACCCACCTGCCCGCTTCCATGTCTGCCTTGAAGATCTCCACACCGCGAGTGTATCCTCTAGAAACCGGCGGTGATTGCCGGTGATGCCTCACCATGAGCAAGTCGCCGCCGTGTGACGACTGGACTAGTCGCCGGGTGGTTCTGATGTAGTCTTTTGGTTCGTAGGGCACCTCCATGTCCTCGACAATCTCCACACCGTCTGGAACCTGCCCGTCACCATTGAAGCTGCTGCTGCTGCTATCCTCATCATCATCCGACGACTCTTCTTCTTCGCTGCTGCCGCTTGCTGACAGAAGCTCGCCATTGTCGCCGCCATCATGCCCTCCATCATCGTCCTCGTCGTCACTGCTGTCGCTGAAGTCATCGTACATCCAACTCCATCGGTCTTGCTCACCGTCAGCCAAAGGCTGCCTGATGACTCGCCTATATTTGGTGACGCTGGGCTTGCCTTGGTCATCCTCGGCAAGGTCCAAGGCGACCAGCTCCTCTTCCGGGGTGATCCCATAGAGCATGTCCCCGTGGAACGCGACATCAAACACACGCAGGTAGCGGACCACACAGCTGCCCTTGCCAGGCCGGCACAGGATGATGTTGCAGTTCCAGTTGCTGGTAGTGACGGCCACGAGATCATCGGGGCTAGCTGAGCGCATGAGCACCTTGCGGATCTCGAACGTCTCGGCTACATCACCAACAATGGAGTCCAGCTCGCGGAGCGGCACGGTTTCGCCGGAGAAGGGGTTGTGCAGCAGGTAGGCATGCCTGTGCTTCACGTCGGGACTGGGCCGCCTGTTGCCGGCCCACGACGACAGGTGCCTGCGCCGCCGGAGCACATCGTCCGTGTGGTCCAGCGCGAGCCAGCCGTCGCCGGCGGCGCCGAGGCACGTCACGTTGTCGGGCAGGCTGGGGATCCGGGGGAAGAAGAAAGAGGCGCCGCCGCACCCCACACCCACACAGCTAGCAATGGAAATCATGATCATACACAAGTGTTCATGGAAATAGCAGGATAGCTGGCGGAGATACGATATATCTGAAACTCGTACAAACAACAGTGCTGGCCATCCGGATTCGAGTCTCCGATTCAGCACGGGTATCACATTTTTCTGGATTTATTCCAGAATTAACCGATGCAATTTTTCAGTGGTAGGCGACGTGCCCATCAATAGCAAGGCGTCTGTGGTGACTTCGTCAATCTCAAGAGAGGAATAGCCGGCCCAGTCTCTCAGAGATGCTCATAGAGGTAGGGTTTGCTTGCGTGTATTCATAGGGATGAGTGTGCGTGCGTGTGAGTGTCTGCGTCTGTACTAATCTTTCACAAAAAAAAACATTGAAAAACGCCACAAGTAATAAGTAAATGAGAGGTTCATACACATACGACTGGGCTCCACAAAGGAGGGACAAGCAACCAAGAAACCCTAAAGTTCTCAACGACTTCAGCTTCGTCAAGCTCTAGAATACAATTTAGATCAATTCATCAAGATTCCATCCCATCCACTCTGTAATTTAACTAGTTTTAGACACCCTCACTGTACACATCATCATCAATATATATAAAGAACACCATGTAGGCTATGTTGTTTGTACTACTGGGTACTTACATCCAACAATATCTATAGGAAGCCAGCGAGAACATGATTTGATTGAGATAAAAAAAATGAAAATCGAGAAGATAGGAGGAGGTTGTACCTAAGAGATGTGGGAGGACGGCGCGCCGATGTCACCTATGTGGCCGTTCGCTTGCTCGCTTACGGTAGCAAAGCCGACCATCGCCAATACCCGCCCGTAGCAATTCACGGGCATATTTGATTGGTTATTACTAGATAATAGAGAACTTATCATGATATCATAGATATTAAGAATCAATCCTACCATTACCAATGGAAACTCTTTTACACTTTCCACATTATTCGCCATGAGATGCGTTAGAAAAGAGGCGGATCCTAGGATTCTTCACAAAAGGCATAAACCACCTAGCCATCTATTTGACAGACTCTAATCATTAGAGCAACTTTAGCATACCCTCTAAATAAACTTTACTCCAGACCAAACTCCAACAGACCCTCTACTTCGACCTCTAAAATGGCACTACTACAGAAACCATTTTTCAAGTCACTATTTTCACAGCCGGTTTTTTGAAAGTGGCGTAGAAAATATTTTCACAGTCGGTTTTTCTAGTGCTGTGGCTGGGAAAGGAAAAACCGGCTGTGATAGGTGGTTTTCACAGCCGGTTTTTTAGCCGAACCGGCTGTGAAAAGGACTAGGTTTTCACAGCCGGTTCGGCTAAAAAACCGGCTGTGAAAACCACCTATCACAGCCGGTTTTATACCTGACAAAACCTGACATTTGCAGGCTTTTTTCACAGCCGGTTTTTAAGAAAAACCGGCTGTGATAATGCATTTTCACAGCCGGTTTTCTTTAGCCGACTGTGGAAATGTGTTTTCACAGCCGGTTTTTTAAAAACCGACTGTGAAAATGGCGCACCCATAACTATTTTTATGTATTACTTCACAATGGTGCACTAGAAAAGAAAAAAGAAAAATATATTTAATGGTGTTTTTATGTATGTTAATTGCTATTTATTTGATCCTTTTTATTTGGCTTGTTTTCTTCCATTTAAGTAGAGAATTGAATTATCTCTAGCAAACATTTGAAATTTTAAGAGGATGGATTCATGAATTTTAAGAGCAAACATATGCCAAATTTTAATTGAATTTGTAAAAAAAGGTCAAATTTAAATTTTGAAAGTAACCCAAACAAATTCGGATAAAAAATTTGATTTGAAGTACTAGTATATAGAAGTCCTCCCAAGTCCCAAACCCATATGAACAGGACAATTTTTCTTTTTAATCTCCACCCAAACCTTCTAACTAGTCTTTCTCCCTCATATGAACTTCAAAATAGCTCCTTTTTTTCCTAAAAATTCCTAAAATCATGCTCTATCAAGTTATGAAACTTAATAATGCTACTATTTTGAAAAAAAATCTCGTGTGAGTCTGTTTGAACAAGTCAATTTTTGAATTTCAAAAATGACAACTAGAAGCAAGTTTTTTTAACACTAAATGAAGTTAAATGAAAAAGTGATGAATACCAAAGATACGGAAATGCCTAAACCTTCTCCGAAAATTGTTGGATTTTTTCCATGAGCCACTATTTCAAGGAATGACTCCATCGCACAAAGATCTTGCCATTTTGAGAAGCCGGTACTGCACATTGTTCACAATCTCGAACCTACTCGACGCACTTCCATAGGACTTAGCGTATTCTTTAACGTTTCTGCACCGAGACAACTTTGTGTGCTCATATACAAGGTCTATCATTTTTCATAGGTGTTAGGACACATATAAGTTGCCCCAGAGGAGTTTCGGCTTTTTTCGACAATGTTAATGATTTTCCATGCTTTAATTGAATTTCTGGACATTTTTTTGAGAAACAAATACGGAAATGCCTAAACCTTCTCCGAAAATTGTTGGATTTTTTTCATGAGCCACTATTGCAATGAATGACTCCATCGCACAAAGATCTTGCCATTTTGAGAAGCCGGTACTGCACATTGTTCACAATCTCGAACCTACTCGACACACTTCTATAGGACTTAGCGTATTCTTTCACGTTTCTGCACCGAGACAACTTTGTGTGCTCATATACAAGGTCTATCATTTTTCATAGGTGTTAGGACGCATATAAGTTGCCCCGGAGGAGTTTCGGCTTTTTTCGACAACGTTAATGATTTTCTATGCTTTATTTGAATTTTTGGGCATTTTTTTGAGAAAAAAATACGGAAATGCCTAAACCTTCTCCGAAAATTGTTGGATTTTTTTCATGAGCCACTATTTTAATGAATGACTCCATCGCACAAAGATCTTGCCATTTTGAGAAGCCGGTACTGCACATTGTTCACAATCTCGAACCTACTCGACACACTTCTATAGGACTTAGCGTATTCTTTCACGTTTCTGACCGAGACAACTTTGTGTGCTCATATACAAGGTCTATCATTTTTCATAGGTGTTAGGACGCATATAAGTTGCCCCGGAGGAGTTTCGGCTTTTTTCGACAACGTTAATGATTTTCCATGCTTTAATTGAATTTCTGGGCATTTTTTTGAGAAAAAATACGAAAATGCGCTCCGAAAATTGCTGGATTTTTTTCATGAGCCATTATTTCAATGCATTTTGAAAATGCCTAAACATGCTCCATCGCACAAAGATCTTCACATTTTGAAAAAAAATTTCTTTAATTTTTTACTTGAAAATTGCAATTGAAAATCATAGCCGGTTTTCCTTATCACAGCCGGTTTTTTGAACCGGCTCTGTTGTTTTTTGGATAAAACCCCGGGCGCCTGTTCCCCATCCAAAACCGTCCGCCCGCGCCGCCGCCCCCCACCGCCCGCGCCCGCGCGGCGCTGCCCNCCCGCGCCGCCGCCCCCCACACCGCCCGCGCCCGCGCCACCCACTACAGGTGAGCCAAATCGATTCCCCGTCCGCCGCCGCCCCGCCTCGCGGGAAAAAGCTTCACTAATCCGCCTGGGTTTGGGCTGGGCAGCAAGCTCAAGTACCTCGTCGCCAGCTCCGTCTCCGAGGCCTGCAACAACTCTGTCCTCCTCCTCGGTCCCCGCGGGTGCGGGAAAGCTGCGGTGAGGCTGCTTACCGGTTCCGTTTCCTTCTCCCCCTTTTCTGTCCCGCTGAACTGCAGCGCTGGTGTTTGATGAAATGTCCCGGTGGTAGATATACGGTGCATTTTGGTTGGTTTGTTTTTGTTTAGTTCTGAGATTACCTTTATCTGCAGGTGGTCGACATGGTTCTTGAGGATCTGAAGAAGGAGCACCCTGATGCCATTTCTGTGGTATGGCTGTGATGCTGTATTATACTCAATTCAATTGTCTATATAATTATGTGCCATGTTATTTTGCAAATAACAGATGATGATCTGCTTAACCTCTCAGACAAACTTCTAGTGCAATTTCAAGTGATACTAACGGATATTGTTTTTGGTAACCTAGAACAGCTTGTTGCATACATGATGACTACTTTTCCTCCCATCCTAGTGACAACTTATATAAGTTTATCTTGTATTTAACATAGCAGCTTGATTGAGGAGCTTTAGGGAAAGAAGAGACTAAGGATGGTGGAATGCAGAATGCCTTTTTCAGCATTAGCGTTCCCTTTTATGAAGTTTTTCAGCATCATTCTCAAATGCACTGTCTTACCAAACATGCAAGAGTTTGTGTGTTCTAGTTCTAGTTAGAAGTATGAACTTTTTTACCTGCACTTCAAGTGGATAATTGCACTGCACCTTTTCAGATCAGGCTAAATGGGATGCTACATAGTGACGACAACTGTGCTACGAAGGTTAGCACTTTTGTAAACTCTATTGCATATTTCATTGTTTGTTTAATCTCCATCGACAACATACTTTTCCAACCTTGCCTCATACCTTTACTACTTCCAAGTCCTTCTTGCAAAGTTAGTGAACCGTGCACTTGTTTATGTGAACAAGTTTGGAAGTCCCTCCTGTGCCAATATTTTTCTGCCTTTTTATTTGTAGGAAATTGCCAGGCAGCTGTGTTTGGAGCACCAGTTGTCATTTTCAAAAATGGTACGTATGATGTCTAGTTATTATTCTATCTTTTTAAGGAAATTTTATCAAAGATAGGCCGCTCTAATCTCTTTTCTTTTAGGCTTCTTTAGATGACAACACTGAATTCATAATTGATATGTTACGGTGAGTTTCTCTAAAAGTAATGCCATAATGTGTACTTGTATATTGAGCCATAGTTCTTAGTTCACGAATTTTAAATACTCATCTCTTCATTATATATTAACTTCTGCAGGGAGTGTGGACTAGCTCACAAGACAATACTGTTTATTCTAGAAGAGTTTGACCTCTTTGCTCAGGTTAAAATAAATAGCTACCCTCTTTCCTTCAACTAAACGAGTTTGTCCCGTTCCCCTTTTTTCTATGACAGCTACTTAAATTCAGATAAAACCATTGTTCATGGGCTATATGGCATCGCATGCTTTCTACTATTTTGGCAGCCAACAGTATAGGGTAGCCACCTTTGTTGATAAAGCATTGTCCATAACTGAATCACATTGGTATACACTGAGAGCTTGTCAGTTGAAATTATCACTTGTCCATAAATTAAAAGATTAGATAACAAATGACACAATTATTCAGTTGGACATGGTAAAACCATACAACATTCAGTTGTTATTTATCTGATATGGGACAAGTGTTTAGGCATTGATGCAGCATAAATTTGGAATATTGGTAATCACCACCATTATGCAATAGTGAAACATAGGTGAAATCGTTTACTTTGCTCCATTTCATTTTGTTCTTGCTTTTGCATTAGACATGTTGTCTAGGACATGGCCTTGCTTGCGGTGCTAGAGCAGCTTGGGCCTATTTTTGAATGAAATGAAAACTGAACCTCAAAAAATGATCTGTCCAAGCTCACTGTTAATTTTTTCTATGCATGTACAGACGAGCCATTTACTGAAACTGAAAGAGTGAGGGCTAGAACAATGATGAGGAACAATCAAAGCAGAGGCTTGGTTTAACCGCAGGCATGTGTGATTGCTTATAGTAGCGTGTATTAGGAGAAAATGTTTACAGTCCTTGTTCATGTCAGTAAGCCTAATAAATCATGCATTAGTGGCTGAGTAGATTACTAGTAGCATTGTATATGCTAGTGTGCTCTGTTTGTGCAGGTGAGATTATGTGAATTATATGTGTATTTGTGAATGCAGCGAATTATATATGCATTCTGTGATTTATAGAAAAATTCTGTGAATTATATATGAATTTCAGATTTGATTTTTTTTGGTGATGAATTGTGAATGCATTATATATTTGTGAATTATTGTGCTGTGAAAATTGAGACATTTTAATTATTTTTTTTATTCTGGAAAAACATATCACAGCCGGTTCAAACCGGCTGTGAAAAAGAGTTTCACAGCCGGTTTTGATTTGCAGAAAACCGGCTGTGAAAATGCCCTTTCACAGCCGGTTTTGATTGGAAGAAAACCGGCTGTGAAAAGGCACTTTCACAGCCGGTTTTTTGGCAAAAAACCGGCTGTGATAACGCCTGACGCAGCAGGTTTCGAAGGTTCAAAACCGGGTGTGAAACTGATTTTCACAGCCGGTTCATAACGTAAACCGGCTGTGAAAATCGATTTTCACAGCCGGTTAAAAACCGACTGTGAAAAAGGGATTATCAGCGCCACTTAACCAGCGCCACTTTTGAAAACCGCCTGTGATGTGGGCAACCGAACCGCCTGTGATGCTCCTGCTGTAGTAGTGATCAGATTAACTTTGCGAGTCCCACCATGTGAAAATGAAAACCCAGGATCTGCAACGGCCGTTGAACAATATTCCTTGCACAAGCAGACCCCAGAGTGTTTCAGAGCTCAGAGGTCAAGAGAGTTTGTGGTCTAACCCTGCAGCTGCAGGATAATGCGAAATGCGCCATCGCGTGGGTGCACATATTTTCTGTAAGACGATGAAGACCTGATTTTCGCAACTCAGTTGACTCAGTTTCCTTTGCCGGTCTTGCACGGTTCAGCTACAGCCGGCCATTCAGACTAAAGGAGACCGATCTAGCTAAGGTGCGCATGAACGTGAGTCACAAGGTCATGGTGTAGTAGAGTCATCTCTTACTTTTGGGAGAAAAAAAAGTCTCTCCAATGCACTAGACGACTGGCTGCCAAAACTTGCTGGTAGTAGTCATAGCACTCGACGTCTTGCTCCACTGAAACTTAGTGAACTTACTGCCCTTTGTTCAAGATAAAAATTTGATGAAAAAGAGGGACGGGATTGCATGCACTTTTTCCTTTCTTTCCTCCTGAATGCCTACATATACGGCACCCAAAGATCAGAAAGTTTCAGCAAGCAGCAGCTAGAGCCAGCACAACTCGAGCTCACGGGAACCTGAGAGGGGCGCAGCTCGCTGCCAGCCAAAGCGCGATGGTGTCCTCCGCCAAAACCGCCCGTCTCTTCCTGCTCCTGCAGATCGCGCTGTTCGTCGTCTCCGTGGTGATCATGAATGGCGGCTCCGTTTGCCACGGAGCGCGCGTCGGTGGTTAGTTTTTCTTAACTGCCTGTTCGTTCATCGTAACGGCAAAGAGGACTTTGCCGTAGGGCCTTTTGTCGGGCACACACGGCGAGACCGCACCACAGCCTGACTGGCTAGCGGAGGCAGGAGTCCGTCGTGACTCGCTGCCCGGCAAGCGTTCGAACCCCGGGTTCGGCGCTGGGCGTCTCATAAAAAAATCCCCTCGCTCGCCCTGCCCAAAGCACTTGGCGGTAGAACCGGTCTGGCTCACGCAGACCACGGGTTCCCAGTGTACGGGTAGGGCGGGGGTTCGGGGATTTTCTCGATCTGTGTGAGAAGGTCTTCTTCTTAAAACAATGCCGCGGGGCGGGTCTTCGCCCCCGCAGGTCGAGTTTTTTTTTTTTTTTTTGTCGGGCACACACGTCAAAGACCTATTTACCGTGTGCTATCTGACACTCGGTAAAGTTTTTTTACGGTGAACAGAAACAAATCCGATAAAATAGAAAAAAAATTTGTTTCAATCCCCCATCGAAAGTCGCATCATTCATTTCTCGTGGAAAATTCACACGCCGGCGGGATTCGAACCTGTGACCTCTATCTCGCGTGTAACCTCCTTTACCACTGCACCACACTATCACTTGTGTTTAGATTCTGTTTTGATTCCTCCCATATTATACAAAACCGAGTGTAAATTATTTCTTTGAGGCCCTAAACGAATTCAAATTAAAAAGTTGTCAACTACAAAGTTTCATAACTTTGTGAAATCTACACAATTTTCATTATGATAGTTTCTCCATCCAAGGTCGTTTACAAAATTTGAATTTTAAATTTGAGAAAATTCAAACATAGTTTTCGTTGACAAGATCAGATAAAAAAGTTGTCAACTACAAAGTTTTATAACTTATTATGATCTACAACTCTCATTTTCGTTGTTTCTCCATCCGAGGTCTTTTGAAAAAACTCAAAATTCAAATTTGAGAACTACAAACATACTTTTCGTTGGCAAAATTAATTCAAATTAAAAGGAGTTCAACTACAAAGTTATATAACTTCTGAAGATCTATATCTTTTATATATGTCATTTGTTCATCCGACATAGTGGTAGTAACATTGTTCACAAATCTTATATATCTCTCTTCTAATTTCAGGAAACTATATGAGAGATATAGATTTTGTGTACAATGTTACTATCGTTTGTCGAATGAAGAAATGACCAAACTAAAAGTTGTACATCTTGAGAAGTTATACAACTTTGTAGTTCAAAACTTTTTAATTTGAATTGATTTACTACTTTAAAATATGCTTTGAATTATGGCTTTACCGTGTGCCACAAAAAAGCACACGGCAAAGTATGGCTTTGCCGTGTGCCAAAAAAAGGCACACGACAAAGTATGGCTTTGCAGTGTGCCCAAAAAAAAAGTATACGGCAAAATATGGCTTTATCGTATGCTAAACCTTTGCCGTGTGCGCATACTGTAAAGAGGCACTTTGCCGTGTGCCCAATAGGCAAACAACCGGGCACACCATAAAATATGAGTTTCCGGCTGTGGATATTTAGCAATACGCATGGCTTACATGGTACATACTAACACATGGCTATTTTGGATGCTTCTATTTCCAGTGACAGGTGCCGGCGGCGTCTTGCAGCCTGATCGTCCGGCTTGCATTGGCTTGAGGTGCCCACAACCTGGATATCCCTACGGCCCTCGCCACGGTGAGGGTTATATCCCCTATCCCCATGTTCCTCGCCCGAGGAGGGGTGGTATCCCATACCATGGTACACCCGCACAACCACCGAGTGGAGAGACCCCACGTCCATGAATCGGGCCTGATGCATGGGTGATGGCTGCCTCGATCACCATGTTGAGTATGGAACTCAACATGGCCCTAAATACATAATAGAACTCTAATGTATGGTCTCGTGTACTTGTGTTTAGTATGAATAAAACTGAAGTCAGATGACCGACAACGCACTGGAAGCTATGGCTAGGCAGCATAAATGAAGGACCGAAACGGGCGACCAGAGGGGGGTGAATGGGAGCCTTTGAAAATTCTCGCTCGGAGAAACAAGGTCTATGTCCCGATTACAACCCCAAACACACTTCTCTCAAAATCACCAAGATGACACAAGTCAACTTGTGACAAGCTCACCTTAGGAATGATTATAGAAGCACAGAGCAATGCGGAAGCTAAAACAAGACACCGAAAAGCTTGCACAAGCGATTAAACTAAACCACTACTAACCTCTCATTAGAAAAGCACTTAACCTAACTAAGCATGCAAAACTTAATTAAAGACTAAACAAGGATTAACGGGAGGCTATGCAATGATTAGACATGATGATACTGATTAAATAAAGACTAAGCAAGATTAGTAAGTGACCAACTGAATTAAGCATGCAAGATTAAAGCTACTGGAGTTAACTTGCCGCTAACTGACTAAGCACTAGAGCTTGTGATAAAAAGCAAGAGATTAATGTAAGAATACTGCAGCACTCAATTAACAATGGATGCAAACAGTGATTAGCAAGGATTAACTGCAACTAAACAAAATTGCAATGAACATTAAACCTTAATGCACTTGGCCGTGACTGGACCTGCTGCTGTCCACGCGCTGGTCCAAGAGCCGAGCTCACGCGAGTTCCTGCCCATCTCCTTGGGTCGCGTGACCAGCAGCTGTGAGCCAGGCCGAACTGTGGTAGATGCTGGAGTCGCTGGCCAGGCACTCCCCTGGCTGCCGCGCCCACGAGTGCTGCGCGTGACTGCTGGCCGCGCCCGCGTGCCTGCGTCGGAGCCGAGTCGAAGGAGCTGCTGTCTGCACAAGAAGAACAGAGACGAGATGCAAGAACACGAGTCCAGGCACTTCAACGAAAAATCAGATTACTTTCTCCATACAAGGCGGATTGCAACAAAACTTTAAGCCACGAGATCACAGCCTAGAGAGGTAGCAGATCCAGGAAAAGGATCTCCAAAAGCCCAAGTAACCGCGACGAATTTCGCATCAAACCGAGCACCCTACAGCAAGAACGGTTTTGGGGAAAACACAAATTCAACCAAAAAGGAAACGAATTGAACCCGCAAAATGAATCCCGGAGGAACCTAGGAGGGAAGGGCCTCCATTCCCGGTCTCAAATCAAAGGATACAAGCTCAAATCTCCATGGATTGCAAACCCTAGCTAAAAAGGAAGAAAAAGAAAGGGGGGAAGAAGAGAGAGCACGGGAGAGACAGCACAGACCGAGCTCTCCTGCTGCTTCTCTTATTTCCTAATCCAAGCGAAAAAGACGAAACTGCCCCTTCTATAGTAACTAAGGTACCCACCCACGCAGGGGCAAAATGGTCCAGATTTTTATAGAAGCATCGGACGGACACCGGACCTTCACGACTTCGCTTCGTCTCGACGCAAGCTTCGCGATGGCGCCACGTGCCCTCCATTCCGCCATCCGGCCGCACCGGACGCGCCCCCGGTTTTGAGGCCCTAAACCGGCAAACCTGCCTGCCTGGTGGTTTTGAGGCCCAAACCACCTAAACCGTCCATCTCCGCGTAGCCGCTACGCGACCTCCTCGATGTCGACGCGTGTCCGGCCTCCGCCAAGCCTTGACGCCTCCGTCCCGCTTGACTCGACCGACGCCGTCTTCATCACGCCGTGTACTCTTGCTCTTCC
Organism: Alloteropsis semialata; assembly: GCA_004135705.1. Classification (NCBI taxonomy): domain Eukaryota; kingdom Viridiplantae; phylum Streptophyta; class Magnoliopsida; order Poales; family Poaceae; genus Alloteropsis; species Alloteropsis semialata. Next base: position 85,837,996 of record CM014271.1, on the reverse strand, counting down.
ATGCACCATGCGGATCGCACGTGACTCCGCCGGACTCTTCGGGTCCCTCGGTCCAAGCCTACTCGTCCATCCTTCACCGCCCTTGGTTCATCGGCATGGACCTTTCGCGCCTGACCTTCACCGCGCGCCGTCGGCCGCCATGTCGCATCCTGCACCTGCACATCACGAGCCAAGAGACACATCAATCCACTCAACGGTTGTCAATCACTCATCATCTAGGGATGACCACCATTGGTCCTCAATCTCCCCCTTGATGAGTGCATTGACAACACCCAACACAAATGACTTGAAGGTAGAAACAGAACGAGAACAGAAAAGAAACAGAAAGAAAGAACTCATCCAAGTGATCAAAAACCTATCAAAGCAAAGAACAAGATCACTTGAGATGAGAAGTCTCAGTCCCCTAAGACAAGGGCAACGGCTCGACACAACTGAGACAAGAACACATGATCCCTCAAGAAGAGGCAGAACGGGCTCAACACCGATCATGTGACAAGCGAAAGCTCAAAGCAAAAGAGCAAACTCCCCCTGAACAAATGCATGAAAGCAATGAACTCCCCCTGGCTAAATGCATCCTATCTCACAAAATACATGTAATCTCATGAACATCTCCCCTTGAGCAATGCAACATGAACTTCTCCCCCTTGTTGGCAATGCAAACATCAAGGATGACATGAGAGAGTACAATGCATGCTATGAAGTGCAAGAACTATCAAGCTTCTCAGATATATCACAAAGCATTTACAAATGCTACAAATGAACTAAAGCACAAAGAAGCAGTTCATGAGCAAGCACAAATAGCCGACATGAGGATATTATGATAGAATCAGGAGGCTTAGGCAGAATTTTAGATTTTAACAATTTATAAAAGATATCACCACATGAGCAAAAAGTCTAGCCATGATAACTCGAGCAAGATCAAACTAGATCACAAAAGCTCATATAAGGATGACACATTCTCAACATAAGATCATTGCTAACACTTGCAAGACATCCCTACTCATTTTCAAACTCACTGAGACCATGAGCCTACTTCTATGGCAAGCACATGTAACAGTAGAGCAACCTGGTGAATGATTTTAAATGAGCAACATAGATTAACAGCATTTTCATGCAAACTATTTGCTTTCTTTCAAATTCTCATATTACTTGAATTTTTCATTAAGCACATATAAACCAAGGTTTATGAGGTGTCCCTTGACACAAGTGAAGCACAGAAATCATGCTCCCCCTAGGTAATGCAAAGCAAGCACAATGATAAGCCATGTGCAAAGAATAAGTCGCCCGAGTATAAGCTAGCACAATCTAGCATCTCAAGCAAGAGCAGCGCATGACAAAAGACTTACTCATGGGTGATAAGCATTTCATGATTCAATTTTTATAAACAAGTTTAGCTCACAAGATTTCTTATGACAATATCATCAAGAGCATAAGCAGTACATTGCAAAATCACCACAATCCTATGCACTAGTTCTTAAGAGCATAAGCAAATACTCAGGATATATAAGAGAAGCTCATCTAGTGCAAGATATGATACATATGTGGAATAAAACATGATATGCAAATGCATGAAACATATGGTACAATATGATACAAGAGAAGGACCCCCCAGAAACCAACTCAGAAAGGAAAACACACTCCTAGCTCCCCACGCAGGCGAGCAAAGGTGGCTTGATCAAGTGGTTTTGTGAATATGTCTGCAAGCTGGTTTTGGGTGTCTATGTAGCAAAGCTCTATGTCTCCTTTCTCGCAGTGATCCCTCAGGAAGTGATAGCGCACATCTATATGTTTGGTTCGGGAATGGAGCACTGGATTCTTGGCTACACTTATGGCACTTGTGCTGTCGCACAAGAGTGGAACTCTCGAGAAGGATAGGCCAAAATCTCTCAAAGTGGAACGCATCCAAAGCAATTGGGAGCAACAGCTAGCAGCAGCGACATACTCAGCTTCTGTGGTAGATTGGGCTACACTGGATTGCTTGCGGGAAGACCAGGAGACCAAAGAAGAACCAAGAAACTGACAAGTTCCAGACGTGGACTTGCGGTCCAGCCGACACCCAGCAAAATCCGCATCGGAGTATCCGCGGAGTGTGAGTGTCGAGGAGGCAGAGTACCATAAACCAAAGTCAGGAGTGAAGAGTAAGTACCTCATGATTCTCTTCACCGCTTGGCGATGAGAGGTTCTTGGTGAAGCTTGAAAACGAGCGCACAGACACACGGCGAAGTGTATGTCCGGCCTCGTAGCCGTCAGGTACAAGAGGGAGCCGATCATGCTCCGGTACTCCTTCTGGTCCACCGGTTCTCCATCTTCATCCGCATCCAGAGCCGTCGTTGTCGCCATGGGAGTTGACATGGGCTTGGCATCAGCCATGTCAAACTTCCTCAACACGTCCTTCGTGTACTTGCTTTGGTGCACATGGGTGCCTTCTCTGCTTTGCTTGATTTGCAGCCCGAGGAAGAAGGTCAGCTCACCCATCATGGACATCTCAAATTCCCTGCTCATAGTATCTGCAAACTTGGCAACAAGAGCATGAGAAGAACCACCAAAGATGATATCATCCACGTAAATCTGAACGATCAAAGTGTCATTGCCTTGCCTGAGGAGAAAAAGAGTTTTATCAACTGAACCCATCTCAAACCCATTCTGAAGCAAGAAGGTTTTCAACCTAGCATACCAGGCTCTAGGTGCTTGTTTTAGCCCATAAAGAGCTTTCTGGAGTTTGAAGACACGGTCAGGGTGTTTAGGATTCTCAAAACCCGGGGGTTGCCTCACATACACCTCTTCCTCAATGAACTCATTTAGGAAGGCGCTCTTAACATCCATTTGGAAGAGCTTAAAACCTTTAGCCACGGAAAAGGCTAGAAGAATTCTAATCGCTTCCAAACGGGCAACTGGAGCAAAGGTTTCCTCATAATCTATCCCTTCTTTCTGGCTGAAACCCTGGGCAACCAACCTCGCTTTGTTTCTCACAACCAACCCATCCTCACCTTGTTTGTTTTTGAAAACCCATTTGGTTCCTATAGGATGGCAATTTGGTGGAGGTTCAACTAACACCCAAACCCGGTTTCGCTCAAAGTTCTCTAACTCCTCATGCATGGCATTGACCCAGTTTGGATCAGACAGAGCGTGTCCAACATCTCGGGGTTCAAAAGAGGCAACAAATGCAGAATGTGCAAAGTGTGAAATATGCTTAGACTTGTGTCTGGTGGTGCGATCATGTAAGTTACCAATCATTAGCTGAGGTGGATGGCGACGCTGAATGTGCCGTGGAGCTTCACGTTCTGAAGTAGCCTCCCCCTCAACAGCAGCTGTGTCAACCTGATCTTCTCCATCTTGATCATGTAGTGGTACATCTTGATGGCCTGGTGTAGTGGAAGTAGGGTCTGGACCATCAAGTGATGTAGTCGAAGTAGAAGGTACAGGTGCAACAACTGGAAGATGATTGATCACATCCTCATCTTCATCACCACCATCTGCTAGTTCAACCTCTTCCTCAAAGATGCTTTGTCCCATCTCATGGTCACCTGCAAGCTCAAAGACAGGGGTTGTGCAAGGCATAGTTTCATCGAAGGTAATTTCGCATGTCTCCATGATCCGGTTAGTTTCAAGGTTAAGTACACGATAAGCACGACTATGAGAAGCATAACCAAGAAAGATACCATCACATGATCGAGACTCAAATTTGTCCAAATTATCTTGTTTCATGATGAAGCACCTGCAACCAAATACTCTTAGGTGACTCACCTTGGGGGTTCGACGATGCATCAGCTCATATGAGGTTTTCTTCATGAATGCTCGCAAGAAGATTCGGTTAGCAATATAGCAAGCAGTGTTCACGGCCTCGGCCCAATATTTCCTAGGAGTCCTATGCTCATCGAGCATCGTCCTAGCCATCTCAACAAGGGTCCGATTCTTCCGCTCAACAACACCGTTCTGAGGAGGGACATAAGGCGAAGAAAACTGGTGCTCAAGACCATGATCACGACAAAAGGTATCAAAATGAGCATTCTTGAATTCCGTGCCATTGTCACTGCGAATCGCTCTCATGGCATCATTTGGGTGCTCATTCTTCAACCTCAAGATCAGATCTCGAACAAAAGGGAAAGCCTCCTCCTTAGATTCCATGAAGAAAACCCAAGAATACCTCGAGAAATCGTCAACCACGACAAGGACATACCACTTCCCACCAACTGAACTAACGCGAGCTGGACCAACAGTATCCATATGTAACAGCTCCCCTGGATGATCAGTCATCACCTGATTTACAGGTGGGTGAGAAGCAGCAACCATTTTGCCATGCCGACAGGGAGAACAAACAAGATCTCTCTCTAACTTGAGCTTGGGCAATCCTCGGACGAGGTCAAGAGCGCTCAAGCGAGTGAGCAAGTCAAAGCTCAAATGACCCAACCTCCTATGCCACTTCCAAAGCTCAGACGAAGAACTAGCAACAAGGCAACGAGAGAGACCGAAAGACTTAGAGAAGTCAACACGAAAAACTTGACCCTCGGGCACGATCATACACACAAGATCGCCTCGAGAGTCCAAGATCCGAGAGGCTCCTTTCTTGAAGCATACCTCAAAACCATCATCAAGAAGTTGCGAAACAGAGAGCAAATTAAAACCAAGCGAATCAACAAGAGCTACCTGCTTCAACATGAAATTGTCACTTACCTTGATGGCACCGACAGACAACACCTTACCTTTGCTGTTATCCCCGAAAGTGATGTACTCCTTGGTCATCACCGGGGTGAGGCTGGAGAACCATCTATGATCACCGGTCATGTGACGAGAACAACCGGAGTCGATGAGCCATGTGTTCTCCAGGCCTCCGACCTGCTCAGTAAGAAAGGTAAGAGTAAGGATGAGCAAACGTCTCGACACTGGGGTTAGTATAACCAGTATAGTACCAGTGTCGAGCCATCTGCTCAAAAGTGGGGTCAGCACAATCCACAAACTCACGTCTCATCGGAGGAGGACGTTCCCCGAAAGGAGGGTAACGAGGTCCGTGAAACCTCCGTGACGAGTAACCAAGGCCGTGTTGTCCAAAGTCAAACAGAGGAGGCCTTGGATCACGCCTGGTGAACTCACGCCTACCACCACGAGGCAAAGGAGCTGGCCTAGGCTCATGTACACCATGGGAAGGGTGGTACATGTCCTGGTTACCCCACTCACGCTCACGCCTCAAAGCTTTCTTCCTGCGAAAGCAGAACTCCTCAAGGTGACCATCCCTGTTACAGAACTCACAGTGGAACCTCACACGCTCTTTAGGCTGTTGGTTTGCTCTTTGTTGGGGGTTCACTCTTGGTTGAGGGTTCACTCTGGGTTGTGGATTCGCTCTTGGTTGGGGTTTTGCTTTTGGTTTTGGTGGAGGGCGCTCACTAGCAATATCTGGAAGAGTATCTAGCTTGTTCCGAAGGAAGTTTGGTTTCTCTACCCAGATAGCTTTCTTAGGTGGGTGTCTTGGTGGCTCCGTGAACACTCCATCCTTGGGATTTTCCTCACTCATGGGACTGGTTTGTTCCTCACTTGGAATGGGTGGCTTAGAGGTGCTGGCATCTGTCGGTTTCTTGTTTAGACTCACCCCTCGGCACTCATCCAGTTTCTCATACAACCAGTTCCATTTTTTGTCATAAGGCACACTCCCAACCCCAACACCATCAGCTCTCTTGAACTGCTGAATCATCATACCCAACTGAGGTTCCCTACTAGAGACCCAACTCAGAATGACACGCAAGTAGATATTCTCATCCTCAGCAAGACCCAAAGCAAACTTGGCATCATTCAATTCAACTAGTTGTGTAGGACAAACAGTGCATTCAGGAATTTTAGACTTAGCTAAAGCAGCAGATTTTTCAAGCTCTAAAATTCTAGCACATGCAACATCTAGTTTACTTTGCAAAGCAGGGCAAGACTTGCAAGCACCAAGCAACACAGGTCTAGTCTTAACTTCATCTAAAGCAGCCCTAGCCAAATCTAGTTCCTCAACCAAAGAAGCATACTTAGATTGCAAAGAAGCTAGACTAACCATATGAACTGAGCATTCATTACATTCAGGAGCTTCAGAAACAGTAGGAGCAGCCTTAAGCAGTTCTAGTTCCAACAAAGCATTCTCAAGCTTGGCCTTCAGCTCGGATCGTTCACGAGCAGCCCTTTTCAACAGCTTGTCTTGATTGACCAAGCAATCATTCAGTTCATCATTCTCAAGAAGAAGTTGTTCGTGGGTTCGAGGTACCTCTGTGTCCGACTCGGAGTCGCTGTCGATGTCGTCCTTCTTGTCATCGGCGTTGAGAGCCATGACGCAGTACCCTCCACGCTTCTCCTTGGAGTAGAAACAGAGACCGGTGACGTTCTTGGCGTCCTTCTTCTCCTTGCGATCGTCCTCACTTGAGCTTGAATCAGCTTGATCTTCAGTGTCGGAGTCGACGTCGCTGAGGGAGGCGATGAAGGCTCGTGCTTTGGCCTTCTTGCGGTCCACGTGCTTCTTCTTCTTCTTCTTGTCCCTCGACTTGGGCTTGCTGTAGTCGTTCTCTTCCTTGTCCTTCTGCTTCTTTGGACAGTCGGCGATGAAGTGGCCGGGCTTCCCACACTCGAAGCAGTTGTTGTGGCCCTTCCGCCGGTTCTTGCGGTTGTCGTTGAAGCGCATGAACCGCCTTGTGATCAAGGCAAGTTCCTCGTCCTCCAGCTCGTCCAACTGCTCCTCTGAAACAGTCAACAAAGAAGACAAGGCAAACGACTTGGTGGAAGAATTAGCGTTAGCCAAGGAAGAGGACTGTCCAGATCCTGTCATGAGAGCCATACTATGAGGATCAGTAGGGTTCACATGCTTGGATCTAAGCTGTATGTCAACCTCTGTCGACTTCAGCTTCGAGAAGAGCTCATCAAGAGTAAGAGTTGTGTAACCAGTGGACTCGATGATAGCATCAACCTTCGTTCCCCATACACCTCGATCCAAGGCATGTAAGAGCTTCAAAGCACTATCATGATCGGTATAGGGAAGAACGGTGATGTTTGCTCTCATCTTGTTCACCACAGATTGAAAACGCTGGAAGAGAGAGTCTGTAGACTCACCGGGAAGATGAGTGAAATTCTCATACTCGCGCCGGTAAGTCTCAAACAGACGTGCTTTGACCTGGCTGTTCCCCTCATGAGCCTCCTTGAGGCGAGTCCAGATTTGGTGAGCGACATCCAGGCCATAGACACGTTCAAACTCATCACGACTCAAACTCGAAAGCAGGATATCGACCGCCTTACTGTTGGCGTGAAATTTGTCTTTATCCGCTTGAGAAGCACGAACAGCAGGAATAGCATAAGTGGTATCCACAGTGATCTCCCAGACTGATGCTCCTTTACTATTGAGATGGGCTCGCATACGAATCGACCAATATCGATAATCAGTCCCATCAAAGTAAGGAGGCGCAGTCAAAGAGCGTTCAGCGGCCGCCATTTTGGATCACAGAGCCGGTTAAGGTGGAGTGATCCTAACCAAAGCTCTGATACCAATTGAAGGACCGAAACGGGCGACCAGAGGGGGGGTGAATGGGAGCCTTTGAAAATTCTCGCTCGGAGAAACAAGGCCTATGTCCCGATTACAACCCCAAACACACTTCTCTCAAAATCACCAAGATGACACAAGTCAACTTGTGACAAGCTCACCTTAGGAATGATTATAGAAGCACAGAGCAATGTGGAAGCTAAAACAAGACACCGAAAAGCTTGCACAAGCGATTAAACTAAACCACTACTAACCTCTCATTAGAAAAGCACTTAACCTAACTAAGCATGCAAAACTTAATTAAAGACTAAACAAGGATTAACGGGAGGCTATGCAATGATTAGACATGATGATACTGATTAAATAAAGACTAAGCAAGATTAGTAAGTGACCAACTGAATTAAGCATGCAAGATTAAAGCTACTGGAGTTAACTTGCCGCTAACTGACTAAGCACTAGAGCTTGTGATAAAAAGCAAGAGATTAATGTAAGAATACTGCAGCACTCAATTAACAATGGATGCAAACAGTGATTAGCAAGGATTAACTGCAACTAAACAAAATTGCAATGAACATTAAACCTTAATGCACTTGGCCGTGACTGGACCTGCTGCTGTCCACGCGCTGGTCCAAGCGCCGAGCTCACGCGAGTTCCTGCCCATCTCCTTGGGTCGCGTGACCAGCAGCTGTGAGCCAGGCCGAACTGTGGTAGATGCTGGAGTCGCTGGCCAGGCACTCCCCTGGCTGCCGCGCCCACGAGTGCTGCGCGTGACTGCTGGCCGCGCCCGCGTGCCTGCGTCGGAGCCGAGTCGAAGGAGCTGCTGTCTGCACAAGAAGAACAGAGACGAGATGCAAGAACACGAGTCCAGGCACTTCAACGAAAAATCAGATTACTTTCTCCATACAAGGCGGATTGCAACAAAACTTTAAGCCACGACATCACAGCCTAGAGAGGTAGCAGATCCAGGAAAAGGATCTCCAAAAGCCCAAGTAACCGCGACGAATTTCGCATCAAACCGAGCACCNCACAAAAAGCTCAAGTATTCATCACGAATTTTGGAGATAATCGAAACCCTACCAAGAACTCGGTTTAGGGGAAAAACATAAATTCAACCAAAAAGGAAACGAATTGAACCCGCAAATTGAATCCCGGAGGAACCTAGGAGGGAAGGGCCTCCATTCCCGGTCTCAAATCAAAGGATACAAGCTTAAATCTCCATGGATTGCAAACCCTAGCCAAAAAGGAAGAAAAAGAAAGGGGGAAGAAGAGAGAGCACGGGAGAGACAGCAAGCGATCGAGCTGCCCCTGCTGGTTCTCTTATTTCCCATCTCAATTGCATAAAGACGAAACTACCCCTACACTAGTAACTAAGGTACCCACCCACGCAGGGGCAAAATGGTCCAGATTTTTATAGAAGCATCGGACGGACACGGGACCTTCACGACTTCGCTTCGTCTCGACGCAAGCTTCGCGATGGCGCCACGTCTGTCTTTGCTGAAACCCTGCTGGCCTAGGCTGTTGTGGAGTTATTCTAGCATGAACAGGAGCTCCAGGCCGTGGTTGATTGGGTGCAGGACAGTAGGGCACGTACATAATTCCATCCCTCCAAATAGGCTGAGGAGGGGGAGGTGGAAACGGCCTCCACGGCCTAGAAGGACCAGCACCATTGGATGAGCTTGGGCCCTGATTCCACTGTCCTCTTGGTGCCTTCATCGCACCAGAATTCCTTGGTGAACTTGGTCTCTTTTATCGCACCAAAATTCCTTGGTGGCGAACTTGGTCTCTTTTTTGGTGGCCGATCTTGTTGAACGGCCGCGTTGTGCATGTGCTTCGCCATGACTTGATCAAAGGTTGCCTTCGGCTTGAAAGTTTTCCCCTGATCTTTGTCCTGGTTCGTCTTCCAAGTTCCCACCTCAGGACGTTTAGGCATAAAAGTTCGGACCGGCCTCTGGGCCGGACCGGTCTGACCGGTCACGCCAACCGGTCTGACCGGTGCCCCCTGGGCAGCAGGAGCAACCGGCCTTTGATCCCGCGCTTGAGAGCTTGATTCTCCCCTAACTTCAGAATTCTTCACTGTAATAGTCAAGATCTTCTTTCCATCAGGAGCTTGCTTAAGCACAACTTCTCTCCCAAGCACTTTGTCTTGTTCCATCACCCTCCTTGGTTCTCCAATCACAATATTCTTGCCTCCTGCTGCATCGGCATTGTCAGGCCGAACCAACATCTTGGCATCTTTAATATCCATGGTATTGACTACCATATTGTTGACTGGAAACGGGCGCTTATCAACTTCCATCTCATTTAAAATCAATCGTCCATCATTTAAAGCCAATTGAATCTGTCGACGAAAGAAATTACAGTCATTAGTTGCATGAGAAAAAGAATTATGAAACTTGCAATAAGCACGCCGCTTTAACTCCTCAGGTGATGAAATTTTAAAAGAACATTTGATATATCCATTCTTATGCAATTCATCAAAAATTTTATCGCACTTAGATACATCAAAAGTAAACTTCATCTCCTCCTGCCGATTCCTATGAGTCGGCTTAAGAGATGTGCAAGCAAAAGCTTTATTAGATGCTGGCCATACAAATTCAGCAGCCAACACCTCATGAGACTCTTCATCGGAGCTACAAGAATCACATTCTACATTATGCACATTAGCCCGATGAGTCCTATGGCTTTCTTTTAAGTCTTTGCTCCGGCTTTCAACAGCCAAAGCTCTTTGATGCAATTGGTTTACGCTATAAAATTCAGAATTCTCTAATTTTTCTTTAATATAAGAACGCAAACCATTGAAAGCTAAATCAGCAAGATCTTTTTCGGAAATAGAAACACCAAAACAACGGTTTCTAGTATCACGGAAACGCCTAATGTAATCATTAACAGTTTCATCGCGTGATTGTCTAACCGATGTAAGATGTGACAACTTAAGCTCATTAGTGCCTGAAAAGAAGTGATCATGAAACTTTTATTCTAACTATTCCCATGAAGTAATAGAATGCGGAGCTAATGATGCAAACCATGAGAAAGCTGTACCAGTTAGAGACAAAGAAAATAAACGCACTTTTAAAGCCTCACTAGAGCCAGAATCGCCTAGTTGTGCCATGTATTGACTAATATGTCCAAAAGTGCTTTTAGAATCCTCCCCATTAAACTTAACAAAATCAGGAAGTCTAAATCCAGCAGGGAAAGGAACTAAATCAAAGCGAGGAACATAAGGCTTTTGATACAATCTAGCCTTATCCCTAACATCTACTCCCAAGTTCTCCTTAAGAGCTGAAACCAAATCAAGTTTGTACTTAGAAAATATTTTATCTAAATACTCTAGTGAATTATCCTGAGAATTTGGCTGTTGAGTATTATGCACAGGAGTAGAAGGCAAATTCCCCGTTTCTGCTTCCCCAGAACCGGTCTGACTGGATCCAGTGACCGGTCTGACCGGTTGGACCAGCACAATTTGGTTAACCGTACCCGACCCTCCAGGGCCGGTCTGACTGGTCACGGCGACCGGTCTGACCGGTTGATGCTGGCCAGATTGATTGGCCGACATCATCCCCTGCATCTGCTGACCGTACCTTCCAAAAAGTTTGTAAGGTACTGGTCCTTGTGAAAATAAATTTTGAACGTTTGGGGGTACAGTATATCCAAAGTTTGGATTTTGCGGGGTAAAATTCACAACCTCATTATTAACCCGGCCATAATTAGCCGAATTAGGTAAAGTTGTGAACGGTTGAGGTGCACTAGGCCGAGTAAACATTGGGTTGGATGGTGTAACAGATTGGCCTTCAAAATAATTCAACGGCATACCAAACGTAGGTTGTTCTACAGGTTTTGTTGCCGGTGTTTTAAAATCAGGCGCAATAGGAACTTTAGGAATTAAAAGATTAGGATCGGTGACTGGTTGTTCAACCATGGGTTGTTTGCCTTCCGATTCTAATTTTTTGTTCATCATCCAGTTGACCAATTTGACATTATTTGCAACCATCATATCCTCCATGTACTTAAGGAAAGCTTCATGTGAATTTTCATCGGGTTGTACCTGGGGGATTGGTGTCGAAGATGTAGCAGTTGCATCTACCTCCTTGTTCTTGGAGATCACGCCCTTGCGGTCCTTCTTGAAGTGCGAGAGGTAGTAGAGTCGTTCTTCTTCCGCCTTCTTCTTCAGGTACTCTTCAAGCCCTTGACGATCTTCAGCGGAAAGTTCATCGTCCTTTACAGTGACGATGTTCTCAAGATCCAACTCAGCGGTGGAACCCATCTGGATGAGTTAGATAGATCGGTTGCACGAACCAGATCTCCAAGTCCCCAGCGGAGTCGCCAAAAGTATGTTGACGCAGAATATGGTCAACACACGAGAGCGCTAGTTCGCGCGGGTCGCAAACGGACCAGATCGCAGCTGCCCTGCACCGACCGGTCAGACCGGTCAGAGGCACCGGTCAGACCGGTTACCGCCGGCGAGCTACGGGGTAAAACCCTAAAAACGCCTCCCGGAAGGATCCGTCAGGGAGAACGTCGTCAGGGGTGCCCTAGGGTCGGCAGGCCACCTAGGACGCCTTCGAACGTCGCGGAGACGCAAGAAGAACAGCAAGTAGGGTTGAAAAAGCTAGAGTTTGGAGATGCAAAAAGTAAAGGACCAAAGTAGCAAATTGGATAGATTCGATTATTGTGTCTTCAATCGGCCGAATCCCCCTATATTTATAGGGAGGGTAGGTCTTGTCCCGCAAGGAAACCAAGTTACAACTCGTTACAACCTCGGAATCCTAATTTTAGATTCCTAGTCGGATTACAACTCAGGTGACCGGTCTGACCGGTCCCCCGCACCGGTCAGACTGGTCCGGGCGTGACCAGCTCTCGCGCCGTCTTCTGTCTTGCTCCATGTGCCGTCTTCTATCTTGCAATCCTTCTGGTCCACATGCCAATTTTGGTTGTCAACACTCCGCCCCCTGCTTGTTGGCCTGATTGCTTTGCAAACATCACTTGCTTATTACAGAAATTGTTAGTCCAGTGCGGGTTACAGTTTCGATCATCCTATACTGTAGCCATGCATGGTCTCATCGTCATAAAGCATCTGCATCGTCTGAAATATATAGGGATCTAGCCAATGCAACATTGATTTGATTTGTAATAACAATACAAGCGTGCTAGCTATACTTATTGATGCACCTTTGCGATCAATCCTTGAACATTTAGTCCCTACCTATTGCCTTCTGAGCCGCAGTTTCTTTGGTCACAGGCTGGATACAGCATTGGGGATGCTGCTCGGAGGCCAAGTTGGGAAGACATAAATGAATTGAAAGTCAGACACCGCGCGTAAATAATGCACTCCAACTTGCCCTATTGTTTGATTCTATTCAATCAGAATGATCCTAACATCCAGCCTTTTCTCCATGTATTTCTTTAATTTAGAGACACCATCATGCACGAAATAAGAATGAAGAAGCTCAAGTGGAGGCTGTACACTGCTTTAGGTTTGGGCCTCGGAGTGTACGTTGCTGCAGCCATCGATAGTGAGGCAGAGAAGATAGCTAGGGACAGAGATGCCGCTCGTGAGGCAGCCAGGGAGAGAGGCACCTGGGTATGACACGGGATAATATTAACCGTGTCTTGGAAACTACAGAGAAACTCAATTTGCACCAATTGCAAATATGTTATACCATTGGATCTGCTCATCTCTTTTTCCATTATTATTTGTTCTCCCAGCAGGGTTATCTTGCATGCATATGTGCAGCACATGCTTCAGGTTTTCCTGTAAATCTAACAAAGATGCATCTTGCATACAAATAAAAGGCTAGCAACTCTCCTGCGTTATTAGGAAATGAAAACAGGTAGGATTTGGCTGATTATGTCCTACTCAACAGCACAACTGATTGTCCCCGACCACCATTTAGGATTTGAGCATTTGTAGCACCCACTACTACACAAATCGGCTTTGCAAATGCCATATCACTGCCGGTTTCGTACGGAACCGCAGCGATAACAAAATTGATTTTCACCTTGGTTTGGCTCCAACTGGCAGTGATAACCAAGTTCACTGCAGGATATCAAGCCATGAATCTTCAGTGATAACCAATTTCCCAGGCATAGCAAACGATCTAAGATGGAAACAAGTTTAATATCAAGGTTGTAGTACTCTACAAGATCTACACCTTTCTTCTGATATCTTTTTCATTTGAAGTCGTTTTCATGTCCAAATATTACACATAAGATTCTAAGAAGGTAAGAAAAATGGCTGACATTTTTTTTCCAGACTCCCCTCAAAACTAGCAGTGATAGGGGGTGTTATGGGCTAGTGACTCCTGCCCTTAAATAACAGTGTACATGAGAGGTTATACAAGTTCTCATTAATGCAATAGTGATACATGAGACATCTTTGCTTTAGGGGGTGTTTCTCTCTTAGGCATATAATTTCCATGATGATAGATGTTTGATGAGAGTATGAAACATAAAGAAAGATTAATATTCAGGGTCAGATATATTATATTTCTGTTGATTGTATACATGTATGACTCTTTCAATTACTGAACTTGTCTCTGTTTTTTTGTCTCTGCACAACTAGGAGCACCAGTACTGAATCTTTGAATCAAACATCAGTCTCTCATTTGTTTTCTTAGACATGATATACTCTTATGCAGGGATAGTAATCGAGCTCTTTTACGGTACTCCATACTACTCTATACTAGTGTCTAAGAAGAACTAGTATAAAAAGATCATACGGTTCAGATTAATTGTATACTACTGAAAACTTTAACTGCAGTATAGTCGTATACAATGGGTAGTATAGTAGTATATGGGTATTTTGGAAAAATTAATAGCATAATTGATTTTAAAAAATCACTTTGATCCTTGATATGTATTTTTGCATTTTCAATCTCTAATTTCATTTTCATCTAAGTGAAATTACTAAACTACCCCTTATGGGGTTTTATACTATATACCACTTGTTAGTAGTATGGAGTACCGTAAAAGAGTATAGTAATCCAACACCTTTTGGTGGCTTTACTAACTTTACCTGAGGTGCAATCGCGAGATGTGAGCTGATCAAATATGCTTAGTCTTTGAATGCCATATGTGAACAGAGCTCTGTATGCCATATGTGTGAACTGTGTGAAATGGTGACCTTTCGTTATCTCCATGTGTGACAGTCCCCATTATATGTTCATGTGTAAACTATGATATTTCCCACTATATGTAAACAGAGCAAAAAGAGGCAAAAAGATCCATTTTATACTCTATGTGTTTATTTGTGTTTCTCCAAGTGAATCGTGTGATTTATTTGAATATATATGTACTCTCTTATACAAGCACCAAATTGGCTACAAAGATCCATTTTATACTTGATCACCATGATTTATGTGCCCATGGATGAATTAAATAGTTTACAGACAACTAAAAAGACGGCTCATTGTATGAGCTGTCTTTTTAGCTGTCTATGTGTGACATGGCAAGTTAAATAGACAGCAGCTGTCTAAACAGTTGTACATGCCCTTAGATTGTGAGAAACCTCAACGTGGTAGATTTATTTTGTAGTGCAGAAGGAGTTTTGGATCGCCGACCACGATTTATTAGTTCAGCGGCTAAAGAGAATGTTGATTGAATAGCATTGAAGTATAGACCTTTAGCTTTGTTCTAAGTCAAACCTTCTCACAACTTGGACTATGAATAGTGAAATTAAGATTGACAACATAAAAATTATGCTAGTAAATTCATCGTGAAGCCAGCTATCATAACATGTAACCTTTTCTATCTAAATAAACTATTTAAGAGAGATCATTGGTCAAAGTTAAAAAATTTGACTTAGGACAAACCTAGATCGTACTGAATGGTACGATTAGAATATAGGGAAGAAAATAGCAAAACACAAGACCTTAGGAGGGAAAAGAAGCATAAAAGTCAACAATAGGAGTTTTATGATAATGACGTGTGGAGTGAATCAAATACGAGGAACCAAATACACGCAAATATGATTTTGCACTAATTGCCACAGTAGTATTATAATTTCTGATTCACTAAACGTGCTTTTCAAAAAGCACCGGCAGGCCTATTATGCCCAATCAAACATCATCCAGTAAGAAAGGGACATACATTAAGTGAAACACAGTACATAAAAATATCCCATTATCTCCCTTCAACTTTATTGGCTAGCGATGCATAGAATCGATGTTCACATACAAAGTGAAATTTAGTCTATGCTTACAAATGTGTCGATGTAGTAAGCCACATAGTTCCCAGCATATGAAGAGAAAATTGGTAAGATGCAGATAAAACCATATGAAAACGACATAAACTAAAAAAAAGCGGCACACTGCACTGCACTTACGTATAGATTCCTAAAGTAGCACATATTTTCTAGCTAAGACCAAAAGAGAAAAAGTTTGCATATGAAACTCAATAACCTTCATGCTGTAGATTTTCTCTTCTCATGTCTTGGCCCTATATGGAGAATTTACCCAATATCCAAGCTCTAAGAATATGTTTACTTTGGTGTTTCGGGTTTTGAAAGGCCATGTCCTCTGTTACGAGAACTCCCATCATTTAATGTATCCCCTAGAAAAAAATATGTTTTCTTCTAAATAATATCTCCATTATCGATCCATATTATTAAATGATCTAGAATTTCAGTTGGAGTGGTGAAAATGCTAACTTGTTTTTGTCATTTTTCTGAATCCAGTTCATGATTGAGCCTTGCAGCTGGATGGGTGCATGTGCAACCCATAAGTTGAGGAAGTGAGGAACCACATATGGCCGATTCTCCCGCTCCTGATCCTGTCGTTGCACAACCTTTCCTCCCTGAATCATTCGCTTTGCGCTCTGCATCATCGTGCTTGCCTTGACAACATGAATATATGCAGTGCCCTGTTTAGACTTCCAAACCATCTTGTAGACTAATGCGTCTGTGTTTTTGGCGGAAGTACTCCACTGCCTTTGGAACCGTGATCTCTTCCAGCTGTGCCAAGGTAACGTCTGAATGTATGCAGTTTTGCTCCTCACTGTGCTTCACCAATATAGCAGACTAAGCAGAGCTTTTATCTGCAGGCGGCAGGTACTCTGAAGAGCCATGGGGCATAAATAGGAGTCCAGCGATCAGATGTTGAGAATTTTGCAGACAAATGTCGCCTCCATCCAGTGAGACTTGGCATTCCATATGCACTTGAATAACTGGTTCTAGGGAAATATCTGATGTGTCTGTTTTGCTGGCAAACTTCATGCTGGTCAATCTGCTTGCAACATGATGGGTTTGGGCGAAGCCATTGAGAGCCACAACTATGAAGATTGTCCCAATGTTCTTTCTGGCATGAATCAATAGATGGCACCCATGAGAAGTCTTGTGTAGGCAGTTGCATAATTTTGTTCCTAATAATTTCAACTTTAGATTTGAAAAGAGGTGTAAAAAACTGCAAGCACTTAGGGCCTGTTTAATTCCCAAAACTCACGAAAAAGTCACCAAAAGTTTTCACACTAACAACCATGCCCCCCTCTCATAGGACACGTTTCTCAATACAAAATTTTTTACCACTTTTCACCAATTCACTGGATTTAAACACCCCCTTAATCGCAATTCCAATTATGTCCGTACTCTCTGAAAGTTGTAGTATGACACTGAAGTAAAAATTATTCACTGCTGCATTACCATCTTTATGGATGAAGAATAGGGTAACTTCTATTCCATGCTCTGCAGTACTAAAGGGTAACCACAGTACAAAAAAGGTGCGCCCATTTCCCTGATCGATTTTGTGTTGCAGTGTCTTGCCTGCAAAAAGGTTTTCGATAAAAGGGTTGAAGGGCATGTGACAGTATGGTGTGCAACCAAGCTCTACGAATCTTAAGAAGTCGCTGGCACCATCTGCATACCACTCAAATCTTTGAACAATGGATCTGCTTAACTGGTTATCATGGCCAAAGGCAGAGGAGATAAATGACTTGGAAGCATGTGCTATCCGTTTAGGAAAGGCTGAACTCCTCACCTCCTGTTCTATCTGTTCTTCTTCTAGGATTATACGCTTGCATTTGTGCAGCGTGTGGTCACACTCTTCAGCAGCACGCTTCAGCATTTTACGCCAACGCAACAAGGATGCATCTGTGATCTGCCACTTTTCAGATGCCTCGAGAGCAGCCTTCAACTTATCTTGCGCCATCTCTAGCCTCTCCAAGTTATCGTTGGCCTTTGATTTCACTTTTCCCTCATGCCTATTAATGAGATTAGATATGATTTGGCTAACTGCTTCTTGGACAACGGCAGAACCAACCATCTCTGCCATTAGGACTCAAACATCTATAACGCACATCCCTTCCCTGCCAAGGAAATGCAACATATAATAGTATGTCAGTATACATGAGAGACTAAATATATGGACTTTGGATCACAAGCGAAAATTTAACTTAGTGGCTGTAAGAATCTACCTTCGATAGAATCGCAAGGAAGTGGTGGTCTGCTATCCCATGTATGAAGGTTTCTACCTTTGGAACTGCAAAGTAAGATGCACGCTTAAGAAGACAGTGGGGGTCCAAGATTTATAGGAAGGAAAAAGAGGCGGACAATTCACTAACAGAGGTCTGACAGCAGAAAGGGGTGTGGTGGATCAGGTCGCTACAAGAGTAAAATGTTGATTCAAGAAGGGACGTCTAACTTCAATCAACAACAATGAAAGCCTGTGCATCTTTAGGTGTTTGAATATAGGGGCAATTGGCTAACATGCATTAAGTGGTGGCAAGTTGAAGAGGCGCATTTAAGCTGCATGAAGAATCAAATGGGGGCTGCTATGCTAACCGATGACAGCGTGTTTAAATTCCCAAACTTTGCATATAGTTTTCACCTTGAGAACCGTGTCAGTTCATTTCTTCTCCCTGTACACGCGGCCCAATGCATAAACTTTTCACCACTTTTCACCAATTCACCGGATTTAAACACCCCCTTAGAACAAAAGTGAAATATGTCAACTTGAGCATCTTTCATCCATTAATTCCTCATAGTACAGGGAGCTCAGAAAAGTCTTGGTCTTTTCCATTTGCCAGATGAACGAGCCAGCTTGAAACAGGCCCTTGTCGCTGGCAACTTTCTAGTGGATGAGGCAAAGATATAGTATCTCATATCTGACTATCTGAGTCTTTGCAAAAATTCCATGGCGTTCTAGTCTGGCTGATGTCTAAGACTCGAGACTTTTTTCCTTATTATATCTTCTTTTCCTTTTTGTTTATTAGTGCTACTCATTGCTTAACTTGATTTTGTTAGTCAATGATACTGCACTTGTTGCGTCGAAGTACAGAGGGACGGATTGCTGGATCACGAATACACTGATTGACCCTAATGCAGAATTGCAGATGCAGTCCAACCAATTTAACCAAAAGAAAGATTTGTCCCACATGGACACTTCAATAGTACTAGAAGATTGTGGCCAAAGAGCAATTGCTTTACTGTGGCTTCGTTTGGTTTTCTAGTCTAGCATCTAGCATGGAGGAAATCTTTCTTGCATGGAGTACTAAATGAAGTCTATTTGCAAAACCTTTTCACGGATGAGCGTAACTTTTCGAGACGAATCTAATGAGCCTAATTAATCGATGATTGGCTACAGTGATGCTACAGTAACCATCCTCTAATCATGCGGTCAAAGGACTCATTAGATTTTTCAGGGTTCCTAGTGCAGGGGTTCTGGAGTTAGTTTTATAAAATACCTTTATTTAATACATTTAATTAGTGGTCAAAGTTGTGAACAGTTTCTAGCACTGGAAAACCAAACGGGGCCTGTCTCTCGTAGCCCAGCTCGACCCCAGAGCCCCTTCATAATCGGCATCGATTGACTGGCTACTCTGCTCTAGTTGGAGACGCACTCGATCGACACGGCACAGGTGGGGGAGCTTACCTCGGCCGTACTGACGGATGTCGCCTCGGCCGCCATCTTTGGTTGCTCGTCCTCTTCCACGGTGCTGCCTCCGCCTCCGCCTCCGCCCCGGTCCGTCCTGCCCGCCCGGACGACCCAACCCCTCGCCGGCTTGCCGTATCGGCGGCCGGCCACCTCAGAAAATCAATGACATGTGGGCCCCAGAACTGAAGCATTCCTCCAGCGTAGACCTGATCATTTATCGGGTCGGGTCGGGTTCGGGTCGGGTCATTTCGGGTTTCTGGGTCAAAATATTTGGCCCATGCTCGGCCCGAAGCCGACCGTCGGGTCATTTTTTGGCCCATGCCCGACCCATGGCATGGTCGGGTCGGGTCAGGTTCAGGTCAACCCGGTGTTTTCATGTGTAATTTTCGGGTTGAGTCAGGTTTTTTGGGTCTTGGGTCAAAAAATTTGGCCAGTGCCCGGCCCGAGCCGACCATCAGGTCATATTTTTTGGCCCGCCGACCCGTCGTATGACCGGGTCGGATCGGATCGGGTATTTTTCGGGCGGGTTGGGTCAGGTTTATCGAGTCGGGTGACCCATGATCAGGTCTACTCCAGCGGTAGCTGTGGCGCTAGCTTGGGCCGAGCCAAGAGTCTTAACGAATGCTGTTTTGGGCCGGGCCAAGAGTCTTAACGAATGTTGTTTTGGCCCATGGATGGCTTCTAGTCAAAATGCATGTGCTGGATGTGGACGACAATCGATGAAAAGAAAGTACTAGCTGCAGCTTACACTAACAAATAAGTTGCAAGGCTATATTTTTGTTCAAAAAAAACTATTTTACCTCCCTCAACTATACTGAAAATCCAGCTTTCCTCCCTAATCTCCAAAACCGGGTAATCCATCTCCCTCTACTTTCAAAACCGTTCACTTAACCTCCCTGCCCCGGTTATAAGTGGTTTTCAAAGTCGGTTTTGTTTTTTCAATTAAAAATAAATTTTTAATACCTAATGAAATATGAAACCATGAAAAATATCCTAAGCTTCTAGAAATTCTGGGAAAAATCATAGAGATAGATTGATACATGATAAACCCAAATAATATATTTATATCTCATGAAAATATATATAGAATCTTCCAAAAATTATATTTAGATCAAATAAAATAAGAAAAATATCAAAAAAATTAGAAAACTACCACAATATTCTAATTCATGTCTAAAAAAATTTATGAGCTTTTCATAAAATAAATATGAGATGTAACCATCGTAAATGTAACATATATTAATATTTAATGCATTTAGGCTGAATGTATTCATGTTAGCTTCATCTCATGTTTTTATTATGAAAAGAATTTAAGATGCAATATGACATATAATATAATATTTTTTATTTTTTATTCCATTTTTCTAGAGCTAAATTTGAATTTTAGAAGATATTTTTTGATATTTTCACTAGCTTTAAATATTTTATTTGGATTTGTTGTGCCCCAATCCATCACAAGGATTTTTCTCTAAAATTTTTTAAGCTTTGGGATATTTGAGTTTAAATGAACCGGTTTTAGAGTTTAGGGAGTAAAATGGACTTCTGATATAGTTGAGGGAGGTGAAGCAGACTTTTTCCTATTTTTTTCTAAAAAGTTGAAATGCTATTGAAAAATAATAAGCTAGCTATCTGATACTCTTCTGATGTATAATACTACAACCATATGTCATTGGCACCACAACATCCGCTTGTGAAAAGGCAAACAATTTCACAAGAAACGAAACACATGCTTCAAACCCTGTAAAAACACCACACCTGTGTAAATGGCGAGGGCGAATCCAGCTAAGAAGGACGCCAGGGTCAGCTCCGTTAGCGTATTGGGGTCAGCTTACAGATAAATGATGTTTTGCAAAGAAATTTTAAATTTTATCGGGGTCGGCTGGCCCCGATAAAGGCTCCTAGATCCGCACCTTATGCCTCATGTAGAATAGCACTTCATAACTAAAGTCTAAATGAACACAAGTTGCTAACATCAGGCCAACTGCTCCCTTTATCCTGCATTCTAAGTTTGTTCTAAGTCAAACTAGATAAATTTTGATCAACTTTCTAGAAAAGAAGAATAATATTTGTCCCATCCAGTGAGCACTATTAAACTAATTATTAAATATATTTTGATACTTGACTTATTTGATTCGATAAATATTAATATTTTTTTATAAATTTGGTCAAACTTTGAAAAAGTGTGACTTAGGACAAACTCAGAATACCCTTTATTCCAAGACGGAAGGAGTATGCCTGTGCATTCTGAAACCAAGTCTATTTTACTACCCTCACCAATTCAGTTTGTCCGCTTAATCTCTAAGCAAAATTTAGGCTCAATTTACTCCATTGAACTATTTTAATTGGTCCAATCTACCCCTAATGAGATTGCTGTTATTTGTTTCTCCGTACAGAAGTTGAATTTTAATTTAAAATTTTGAGCATGATGCCCTATGTTATAAAATAGATTATGAATTTTTTAGAATTACTTTTCACACAGTTTTGTATCTTTATGATTAATTCCATATTAAATGTTCCTAACATACTAAAATAACCCAAAAAATTCTTAACGTATTTTTTGCACCTAATGTGTCATGTTCTCTACCCGCTTACAAAATCTGATATTAAAATTTAAGTTCTACACAGAGAAACAAATGACAAAAATCTCATTAGGGGGTAGATTGGACCAACTAAAATAGCTCGAGGAAGTAAATTGAGTCTGAATTTTGGTTAGAGGGTTAAGCAGACAAACTGAATTGGTAAGGGTAGTTAAGCAAGGTCGCAGGAAAAATTGTCCACGTTTTCTTTTTTTTAATTGCAGAGAAGTTATAAAGATGTAGAGATAGAGAAAATTTTAAAATTGTCCGCTGCATTACCGTACGTCCACATCAGGCCAGCTCTATTCCATACTCTGCACGGAAGGGCACTAACGATAGAAGAAAAGAAGGGCGTTCACTATACAAACACTTTCTGACCAGGATTGGCCTGATTATATCCTGGTCACGGCAGAACTGTCCCTGCCATTAGCCTTCGAGCATTTGTGCGAAGCCAGAAAAAAATAACAAGGGGGGCCATATAGTAGTACATATATATAGGGGGGAAATTTTAAAATTTTACATGATTTATATGGTGAAAAATGGTGTACATGCCGTGGCTACATCTATAATAGGGGGCCTTCGCCCTGCCTCTGCCCTTAGATACCAGTGTACATTAGAGACTGTACGAACAAATTCTCGTCAATGCAATAGTGATATATCATATATGGGAAATCTTTGGTTCATAAAAGGTAAGAGCATGAGAGACGTCATCCTGGTGTCCTGGTGGATTTAATTTGTAGTACAGAAAGAAATTCTGGATCGCGAGTAATGATTTAGCTTACTGGCCAATAAGAAAGTTGATTGAATTGCATGGAATGGAAGTAGTGGACATCTATCCTTGTATAGTACTTTGTAGTGCAGATCGTACTGCATGGTAAGATTACAACACAAGGAAGAAGATAGTGAAGCACAAGACTTTGAGAGCAGAAAGAAGCATAAAAGTCAATAATAACGTGTGGAGTGGAATCAAATATAAGGAACCAAGACTTTGAGAGATGTGATGATTTTGACTTAATAGCAATATGAGATACTGCATTTGTGTTGCAATTTGTACTTTGCGTGATAAATCAAATGAGAACAAAGTAAAATCGAACATCTTTAATCAACACTACAGCGCCAGCAACGATTTAGCTTAGGAAATTTTGGACATTTTTCCCCATGAAGGAAGGTGAGTGATTTGTCAAAGAATTTTATTAGATAGAAAAACGAGCAAAAAAAAATGAAAACCGATTTTACAACTTGACAGAAGTATAACTCATACCGCTACACCCACACAGACGCCGAACTGCTACTAGTCACTTCGAAGCAACTGACCGCTTGTAACCAAAATGGCCCTTGTGCTATTTATATTGTGATTTTGGTAATTGAATGACAACATAGTCTTTGGGACTAATGTGTTTGTTAAGCGTCATACTTAGGAAATTACATCCCAAAGAATGATTCCAAAGCCTACAGAGTTAAGCAAACGGCGTATGAAACGCCGAGCACGGCGTACAAACAAGAAGGCTACGGCGTGTGGCAGCAGATCAACCAGGAAAGGAATATTCCCCGCGCCGTATAATCCGGCGACAGCGGCGTACAACCACAGAAGCCTACGGCGTGCCAAGGAACCCGAAGGAAGGCCACGACGTATGATACGCCGGTACTGTGTGTATCCGGGGCGGATCATACGGCGTATATGGGTTGATCAAGATCAAGTCAGGGTCGGCAAGATTCTACACGGCGTATTATACGCCGACCTCGGCGGAGTAACGGCGTGCAAGTTACTCAGTGGCAATGTCAGATGGAGGAAGAAGAAAAGGCACGGCGTATGATACACCGGTCACGGCGTACAAGTTCGGAAGCATACGGCGTGCACAGGTAGCCGTTGGAAAAGGCATTTGACCGTTGGAAAAGCAGGCGACGTATTATACGCCGGTGGGGAAATTGCACACGGCGTATTATACGCCGCTCACGGTTTTTGTGCAGATTTTGGGTAACGGCTAGTTGAGCCCCTTGGGCTATATATACCCACCCCATTCGGTCATTTGGAGTTGCTGGAGTCCAGAGAAGTTCATCTACACCTACAAGACATCCAAGCCACCATTTGTGCTACATAGATCATCCTAAGTGAGTGAGAGAGCTAGGATAGCCCTAGTGAGTGCATTGCAAGGTGTTGTGCCTTGTGACTGGTTCTAGTGTGAGCCACCTCTTGTAATCTCGGTGTGCCGGCCCCTTGGAGTCTTGGAGACTCGCCGGCAAGTCTTCGACCCTCCGGCTTGGTGTGGAGCGGCGACGACGACTTTGTGCGGGGGAAGAGGAGACCCCTTCCTTGGTGGAGAAGCTCCGTAGTGGAGGCGGCGTCAAGATCTCCGGGAGAGTAGGTTGATGAGAGCAAGGTCTTGGTGACTTGCTCATCATCCCTCTTGAGGAGCCTTTGTGGCGAGCTCAAGGCCTTGACCGGGAAGCAAGACTTGGCGACCGGGAGCATATCCTTTGTGGAGCTCCAACGTGGAGTAGGCGTAAGCCGAACCACGGGATAAATTTTTGTGTCAAGTTTGCATCTCTCTAACCCTTAAGCTTCCGCATTTCATACTTGCAATTTGTGTGCCTTTACCTTTCTAGAGTAGTATCTTGATAGGATTGGCTCTAGGTTGCAAAACTCTTTGGGTGGGTGTAAACACTAGAAGAAAACCTTAGTTGCACATCTAGGTAGTATGTCGTAGTTTACTTTTGTGCAATTAGCTTTCATGTGGTAGGCCAAAGTTTTAGAAAGCCTAATTCACCCCCTCCCCCTCTTAGGCTATCACGAGCATCGATCTCTTTCAAGTGGTATCAGAGCCGGGACTCACATCTTTCACAAGAAAACGCCCATTCAATTGGCAATTTGTGAAACCGGCTCATTTGATCGGTTAGGCTTCACCGCCTAGTGAGTTAGCTCGTTGGGGAGAGGATGGATTTTTTAGGATCAGCTCCACGTTTTGATGGCACGGGGTTTCAAAGATGGAAAGTGCTCATGGAAGCTTTCCTTCAAGCAAAGGGGCTTGATGTTTGGCGTGTGACTAGTGAAGGTAGAAAAGTGACTCCAAAGGCGAAATGCAATATGATTCTACCGCTAGGAGCATCTTACTATCTTCTCTTAGTAATGATATCTTTAATCGTGTATTCACTTGCAAAGATGCTTATGAGTTGTGGACGGCTATCCTTGAGAACCATGAGGGCACAAAGGATGTGGCAAATGAAAGATATCATGTTCTCAAGGATAAGCTAAACAACTTCAAGCAACTTGAGCATGAGGATGCCGAACAAATGTACTCACGCCTAACCATGCTTGTGAATGAGATAAATTCTTTAGGTGTCAACAACATCGACGACATGGGCATCATTCGGTTGTTGCTCCATAGCCTTCGCAAGCCGGACTATGATTTGATGATTGCCATTCTCTACGAGAAAGACCTCTCCAAGAGCACACCAAATCAAGTCCTCAACAAGGTGATGGCTTTTGAGCTTCGCAATGGAATCAAGCCAAAGCCAAGATCTTCTTCGCCTACTCCAAGCATTGCTCTTGCGAGCAACCAAGAGAAGAAGAAGAGCAAGAAGAAGGAGGAGAGCTCAAGTGAGGAGGAAGAAGAAGAAGAAGAAGAAAAAGAAGAAGCCTCCTCAAGTGAAAGTGATGGTGATGAGATGTCCCCCGAGCTCCAAAGACAAGTCAAGAAGTTGATCAAGAGCATGGAGAAGATCAACTCAATGGGGTACATGGTCCACGTCAAGGATGGGAAGCATCATCAACACATGATGATCAAGAAGATCAAATATGAGAAGAAGAGGAAGGAGAAGAAGGAGAAGGAGCCCAAGCATAAAGCCTTCACCACATTCGGAGAATGGGTGAGTGATGATACACTCAACAACAAGAGCTCCTCTCCATCATCACACTTATGCCTCATGGCCAAAGGTATGGAAAGCGATGTAAGTGATGACTCCGATTCCGATTCCGATTCCGATGATGAATCCCCCGCTAAACTTCTCACCTTGATTCATGAACAACAAAAGGGCCTTAAGAAATTAACCAAAGAAAATAAGGCTCTCAATGATCTTAATGCTCTCCTTGTTTCAAATTTTGATAATTTACTAGGCAAATACCAATTGCTTAGCAAGGAGCATGAAGAACTCAAAATTGAGAGCCTTAACAATCAATCTAAGGACTCTTTGTTAAAATTGGAGAAATCTATTTCTTGTGATATTCCTATCTCCAAGGTTGATGCCTCTACTTCTTGCATTGATTTAATTGATGAATCTTGCTTGCCCTCTTGCAATGAGAAATGCTTTGAGAAAATTATTGTAGAAACTCTAGATGATCTCATTGCCAAGGAGAATGAAGAGCTTAAGCAAGAATTGGAGAGTCTTAGGCAAAGCTTGGCAAACTTGAAGGGCAAGAGCATTGGAAGCAATGTCCAACCTCCTCAAGATAACCGTGATGACATGGTGAACAAGCTTGAGAAGGGTGAAACCGTGACTTGCTTCAAGTGCTTCAAGGAAGGCCACAAGTTCTATCAATGCCCACTTGTCAAGGGGACGCCCAAGAGTGAGAAGAAGAAGGCCAAAACCACCATCAAGAGCTCCCTCATCTACACCAAGCCCAACCGCAAGAACAAGGTAAAAGCCAACACCTATGTCCTTAAAAAGAATGCTAATGGCAAGGTTGTTGCTAGTACGGTTGGGAAGCCCAAGATGAAGGAATGGGGATGGAACCGATCCATTTGGGTGCCCAAGAAGTCATCACCAACATGAAGGGGCCCCAAAAGGTTTGGGTTCCAAAGGATACTTGAAGCCCAAGATTGGCTTCGGGGGATTTGGAGGCTTGGCTCACAAGAAGAGGAGAAAGATCACATCAAGAAAGCCAAGCTTGCAAGATTGGATATCATGTACCCAAATCCCCCACACTAAGGTAAAAGAGGTAATGGTAATACAATTCAAATTCTTTGCCTATTTACCTTGCTAGATTTGCATGTGCTACCCTTCATATCTAATGCATTCATGTGGTATCTATTGCAAATTCTAGTGTTACTATCATATGGTAAGTTGCTTGTGCCATGCACTCTAACCCATGAGCAACTTACATGGTTTACAAAGGTTGTGTAGGTTTTCTACACTTGGTCACTTTCATGGTACATGAGCTTCACAAGGTATGATTTTGGTACCATGACCACAAGCTATAAGCTTATCTTCCCATTTGTTGTTCAAAACAATGTGCATATACTTGATAGTGAATCAAACACTAAATGCACACACTTAGGGGGAGCTTAGCTTATGGATTGTGATTTTGGAGACTAACTTGTTCATCAAGCTTTTCTTTATTGTCTCCGTATGCCGTGCATATCATACATAGAGAATGTGTTTCACTCACAATGTGATCTTTCAACTCTAATGTATGATTATAGAAATTTTGGTGCTTTCATGCCTAATTGAGCCTTGGCCCATTGAGTTTATGATTTTCATATCTAAATTCATAGGCTATGTACTCATACATTCCCATTTGGTTAAGTATCACACTTGTTCTTTCTTGTTATTTACTTTCAAGTGATACTTGACTAACTCCCTAGGCCACTAATTCCCTCTATGAGCTATGATTGCTTTTGATAGGTCCTTTTAGGTGATTTGATTCCAAAGGGGGAGAAGTTTGGATCAAAGCAAGCTTAAGTGTAAGTGACCTCATGAGATAGGGGGAGAAGCCATGAGAAAGGGGGAGGATACATGTAGGGGGAGAAGACATGAAGGAGATATTGGACTTAGGGGGAGGCCATACCCATGGTGAAACTTCAAATTATATGGGGGAGATGGCTACCTAATCCAATCGTCTCAACGGTGAGCCCGGGTCCGAAGGCCGCCATGACGCCCCACTCAGGCGCCCCCGCCTCTTCCCCCTTCTCCATCCGGCGACGCAGCTCGTCGAGCACGAAGAACACCGTGACGCCGGACATGTTCCCGTACTCACTTAGCACATGCCTGCTGGCTGCTAGCTTCTCGGGCTTGAGATGGAGCACGGCGTCGATCTTGTCAAGGATCGCCGACGAGCCCGGGTGCACATCCCAGAACAGGTCGTTCCACTCGGCGCCGATGCCCAGGGGCTCGAGCGCGTCCAAGAGGCAGCGCTCGATGTTGTCGCCGATGAGCAGGGGCACCTGCCTGGTCTTTAAGTTGCCGCTGTAGCCGCCCTTCGTGAGGTAAAAGTTGATGATGTTCTCGGACTCCGGGATGGTGGTCTGCGTGGTGGACACGACCTCGAACAGCGGGCGCTCGGCCGGGGCGACGGGGTCGGCGCCGACGACGAGGGCCCCCGCGCCGTCGCCGAACAGGGCCTGGGTGACGAGCGTCTGGAAGTGGCCCTCCTCGGGCGTGGTGAAGACCAGGATGTTGATCTCGGCGCAGACGACGAGCACGCGCGCGCCGCGGTCGTTCTCGGCGATGTCCTTGGCGACGCGCAGCGCGGCGGCACCCGCGAAGCAGCCGTTGAAGTAGAGCATGGTGCGGCGCACGGATGGGCGGAGGCCCAGGAGCGGGACCAGCTGGTAGTCGACGCCCGGGATGTGCGCGCCGGAGTTGGTGGTGACGACGAGGTGGGTGATGTCGGCGACCGGGCGGCCCCACTCGGCGATGGCCTTCCTGCAGGCCTCCGCGGCGAGCTCCGGCACCGCGGTCTTGACGATGTCGAGCCGCGCGTCGAGGGACGGCGAGTGGAGGTCGAAGAACTCCGGGTGCGCTCTCAGCAGCTCCTCGGTGTGGTACAGGTAGCGCTTGCGTACGCCCAGTTTCTGGCCTGG
This sequence comes from Alloteropsis semialata, assembly GCA_004135705.1. Taxonomy (NCBI): domain Eukaryota; kingdom Viridiplantae; phylum Streptophyta; class Magnoliopsida; order Poales; family Poaceae; genus Alloteropsis; species Alloteropsis semialata. Next base: position 85,809,270 of record CM014271.1, on the reverse strand, counting down.
GACACACCCAGAAATTCACGTTAATTGGCAACACGTACGACCAGTCACCATATATTATAGGTACTTGATACCTTTTATGCCTTAACCATCAGATTCAAATTGATGGATAATCTTTATTTTTTTAACCATTGTAAAATAAGTAATGAAACATTTTTTGTTAGACCTATGTAAAAATATATGCATGCATGCTTACAGATTTTCGTGACCTTCTCCTTGAGGTCAGTGAGGTGATCGGTCTTGGTGGCACGGAAGTAGAATTCGGGGAAGTCGTCCTGGAGCACGCAGTTGGGCGGGTTGGCCGTGCCGATGGCGAGCACGGTCGCGGGGCCGTCGGCACGCTGCGCCCGGCAGATCTCTCGGACTTTGGCCGGACCGCTTGCGCTTCCCATGGTCGTTGCTAGGCTACTTCTTGCTACTTCTATCAGTTAGTAACAGTCACGCAGAGGTAGCTAGCTAGTCAGTCAGTGTTGCTGTCGGAGGTGTGGCATGCTAAAAGGCATGGACGTCGTGCGATTATATAGCAGCAGATCAAAGGGCGGGCACGGCCAGGACCGGCTCCATTAGCGGGTGCGGCGGTCATCAGTTCATTGCTTCTGACATCCCACCTTCCGTTTTGTTTATCTGTTTAATTATTCGCCTCCTCCGATGCTATGAGCTAGTACCAGATTCTAAGCACTCTAAGAGACAATCATTCCAATGATCTAGCTCTTAGCACATGGCTCATAACATGAATGACCTCACACGTCATTCGCATATAATTTTGAAGTGCGTGTACGAGACTATCTTTTGATCGAGAGATAGCTCTTTCTCTCTTCAATTAAAATATAATAAAATATTCTATGAGCTAGCTAAGATGCAACCATTGGAGGAGGCCTTGCAGAAAAGTACTGCACACCAAACTTTTATACGTCTGGTAGTAGGTACAGGTTTTTATTATAGATACTTGTTGAACCTCTAGTCTACTTGCTTACTCTAGTTGACATAAATTAGTAGATGACATACTATGCAACTATCCACATACGAAGACAAAGGGCGATGAACACAAGTGCAGGATGGAATATGCCAGGTTAAACAAAAATGAGCTGATTGTACATGTAAATTCTAGTTACTTGCAGATCTATCCCTCCTACACTGAACACACGTATATGTGTTCTTTTCATTTATGAAAATTTGGCATGGTTGGGTGTCCACGAGAACATTACAGCCATGCGTGCTGTCATAATAAACAACTCTTATTTTCAAAAGTATAAGTAGATACCCTAAGTTATGCCCGATGTAGACGCTTAACGCACGCTACCTACCGTATATGCAAGCAGACACACCCCTAGAACACCCACGCACAGAAGGCAGAAGATTTGGATCGGTAGGTCTTGAGATTAGCAAAGTCACGGTGTGTCTCGCTATCAATGGACACATCATGTATCCCATAACCACACATCATGTATTAGAGAAGATTAGAAGATGTTGTGTGCATTCTAGTTATGTAGGGATCGAGAAGCCGAGAATCTTTTTCCATGGTCTTGTAATATCTCGATGTAAAACCTTGAAAAATAATAAAACATACGGTGCTTTGCGGCCTAGATGGCGTTTTTCTGTTTTTTTAATTAAAAATGGCAAGTACAGCTTGCGAGCGCATGTACGAACACGGACGCCAGCCTCGTGTGGGGTCGCCGCAGGGCAGCACGCATTTTGGACTATTCAGAAGGATGGCATTCGCAACAAATGTGATAGAATGGTAGTTTATGGTAATATATCATTTTTTCCAATGTGGTTTTACGGAACGGTGAACTTTTGATGGTGGTATTTTATAAATGGTACAACAAATTTTCAAATGGTATCAAATATGCACAATATGATACTTTTTTGCTTGATTAATGGTGCATAATATGGTGTCATTCATAAGTAGCGTTGCATATTTTCACCATGCTATTCGTTTGGTGTCATTTGAACCTGCCCTACAAAATTGAAATTGCAATGAAGCTGAAAGCTACTCCCTCTGTTCCAAATTGTAAGTCATTCCAACTTTCTTGGAAAGTCAAACCATCTCAAGTTTGATCAAGTTCTTACAACAAAGTGCAAATATTTATCATACCAAATAAGTATCATTAGATTCTTGGTAACATATATTTTCATAGTAAATTTGTTCGATACAATAAATCTTTATGGTTGTCTCCATAATTTTGGTCAAACTTAAAATAGTTTGACTCTCCAAAAATCTTGGAATGACTTATAATTTGGAACGGAGGGAGTAGTTGAATATTAACGAACGATTTTCAATGTCACTAATACTCCTATCCATGTGTTCATAAAAATGAGTGGTTTAATTAGTCTGTCTTAGGTTAACCAAATAACCTAGGCAGGAAATTAAAGGTTGACAAACTCTTTTTTTCTTTTTTTTTTGAGCGTAACTCTTTTTTTTTTCTTTGATAAGGAGACAAACTCTACTTAGTCGTTACTCTAGTTGACAAAAAAAATTGCTTTCTTCTGGAACCATTCAAATAAAGAAAAAGACTTCAACTACCTTTTTTGTAGATGATGAACTAGGCAATCATCAGCAAATGAAGACAAAAGGCGAATGAGATGGATGAACACAGATATAAGATGGAATATGCCCAGGCTAAACAAAAATGAGCTGACTTATTGTGTACAAGCAAACTCCTGTTGTTTCACATCCTACAGTAAACATATTTTGGATATTTCTCTTCTTTTATGCAAACTTGGCATGGTTTGACATCCACACAACACGGCAAATGTATTGTCATCACAAACCGCTACTCTCCACCCTGCTCGGTTGGCTTATCAGCCACCAGCCAGCAGTATTTTCTCTCACAACAAATCAGCACCAGCCACCAGCCACCCGCCAGCCAGCAGTACTTTTCTCTCACAACAAATCAGCACCAGCCGCCAGCCAACCGAACAGGCTGGTCGTTAGGCACCCCCAAATAATTTCCTTGTATATCTAGTACACTGGTAAGCGAAAATTAATGTATGCACGTACTGTGAACTTACTCTAAGTAGCCGAGACAAAGTTATAAACCGTGGATCGATGCGAGGGATGAAAACATTCGAAAACGATCGGAAAAGGCCTAAATCGTTTTCAATTTCATATCATTTTGCGGAAACAAAAACAAAAACGATATTGTCGAAAACAAAAACGATATTGCGGTAACATCAGAAACAAAACTATTCGGGCCCTGTTTGGATGAAGTTATAAAAATTATTGCTAAAAGGAATCTTTCTTGCATGGAGTACTAAATGAAGTCTATTTGCAAAACCCAGCCACGGATGAGTGTAACTTTTCGAGACAAATCTAATGAGCTACAGTAATCCATGATTTGCTACAGTAATGCTACAGTAACCATCCTCTAAACGTGCGGTCAAAGGCCTCATTAGATTCGTCTCGCGAATTAGCATAGGGGTTGTGGAGGTAGTTTTGTAAACTGCCTTTATTTAATATCCCTAATTAGTGGTCAAAGTTGTGAACAGTACTACTAATTTTATAACTCTAAAGATCCAAACAGGGCCTCGGTCGAAAACATATCAATATCGGTCAGGAATCGATAACCCATAGTAAAAAAAAGATAACAAATAGCAGCAGACGTCACACATGACCATATACATAGGAAGGCGAAGTCTTTTAATCCAAGTGGCCATGTTCACACGAGGCATGACAACAGTACATAAGGTAGCAGGTGAGTTCAACATAGCCCACGATGACATAACATTAAGATAGGTTCACAAATATTTTAACCACAAATATCAAGAGTTGAAGAGATCAACAACAGAATATCCAGTCTGCCCACGCCTGCTTACAGATGAACCTCGGGCATGTCATCTTCATCACCTGCCACCTCAAAGTCTTCCTCCTAAATTTGAAATAAGTTAATGTATTATGAGCTTAACTCTACATGATGTTAATTGTAGAATGACACTACAGTTCTACATTGTAAAATGGCACTACTGTTTTGTATTGAAATAATACAAGATTTATATAATAGTGAAATATTTCATACCTCAGGTTCAGGCATGTTTCTTCAAGTTCTCACGGACCTCCAGATCAGCAACAATGGAAGAAACCTTCCTAGAACCTGAAGCAGCATTTGTACCCTATTTGCCAGTGCCACTTCCACCAGTGGCAACACTTGGATCTAATGCAACTAACCCCCTCTCAGCTGAAGCAGGTGCTGCAGATGACGCGGACACACCACCAATCTGACTAACACTTGCATCCGTAGCTAATGCTGGCGTACCTATCAAATGAAATGGAAAATAGAATTTCAGGACTAACACATAACCCTAACTGGATAGATCCCTAATGCAGCAATACTACCAGAAAATAGCCTATCGGTCACCCCTTTTAGTACCCGTTGCTTATGACCCGGTACCAAAGGGGTCATTGGTATCGGGTCTAAATTTGGTAGGCCCCGAGGACCCTTTGGTACCAGGTCGTAACAACACCCGGTACCAAAGACCCGGCTCAGAGCATTTTTGTATCGAGCCACCGAGCCAGCATAACGAGCTTTTTGTCCAGCCCTGCTCCGGCCGTCCAGGTCGCGTCACTGCCGTGTGCAGGCGCGCGCTGATCGCCGTGGCCGCGAAGGACGTGCTGCGAGACCGTGGGTGCCGCTTCACGGCATGGTTGCGCCGCGGCGAGAGGTGCCGCGACGTGACGCTCGTGGAGTCGAAGGGCGGGGACCACGGCTTCCACCTGTACCGGCCGGAGTGCACCGGCGCGGCGGCGCTCATGGACCGCGTCGCCGAGTTCATCAATGGGTGGGCGCCGTCGCTGATCACCTACGCCGAAACGGAGCGTTTCCATGCGCGGCGGAAGGGCTCGACGTACAGGGCCGCGTTCTGTAATAGGCCAGATAAGGAAGTCCGCGGCAGGCTAATTGGGTCTGAGATGATTCAAATGGGCCCATTTGCTCCAGCAGCTCTAGGTATCGATTTTTTTTACGATTTTTTAAAAAGAACGGACGCGACCGCGAGCCTGTAACCGCCAGATCACACGGCGGTTACAAAAACCGCCGTATGAATTAGTTATTTGAATTTAAAAATATAAATTTGATCTGTATGCCGAACCTAACCGCCGAATGGTTTGGCGGTAGGTGTTGGTACCTGGGTCCGGCCCTCCTGACTGCCAAATCATTCGGCGGTAGGGGGCTGCCACCGTGGATCCGACGGCGGGAAAGCCACGGCGGCAGCCCCCTACCGCCGAATCGCTGAATGATTCGGCGGTTAGGTTGCTGCCACCTATATAAGGCGAAATGTAGTTGAAAATTTCATTCTAAATCAGAAAAAAGAAAAACTAGGGTTAGAGAGGAGGGTTAGGATGAGGAAGAATCAGCGGCGAAACCCTGCTGGTTCTGCGCTTCGGTTTCAGGTAAAATCCGATCTCGTAGTTGTAACTTCAATTTGGTAGATGTATGATTTTGTAGTTATTTTAGTATTTAGTTTACACAGTATAAAATCGTAGTATTGTTTTTGAGTTACTGATATTAGACTTAGTTACTGAAATAACTATTAGAGGCAGTTACTGATATTAGATTTAGTGACATTAGTTTGAGTTACCTTATATTTAGTGACATTAGAGATAGTTAGAGTCATTACTTTTATTGATATTAGATCTTTATTAATATATCTTTTCATATTAGATGCACTGATATTAGAGTTTACACCATAATTTTATATATACTGTAATTATGCATTTTAGAGTTTACATTATAGTTTATATCTTTTTATATTAGAGTTTCTGTTAGAGTTTTATGCATATTAGAATTTATATAAGAGTTTAAATTAGAGTTTGTATTAGAATAATGACTTTATATTAGAGTTTAAATTATAGTTTATATTAGAGTAATGACTTTATATTAGAGTTTATATTAGAGTAATGACTTTATATTAGAGTTTAAATCAGAGTTTATATTAGAGTAATGACTTTATATTAGAGTTTATATTAGAGTTTAAATTAGAGTTTATATTAGAGTAATGAATTTATATTATAGTTTAAATTAGAGTTTATATTAGAGTAATAACTTAAATTAGAGTTTATATTAGAGTAATGACTTTATATTATAGTTTAAATTAGAGTTTATATTAGAGTAATGACTTTATATTACAGTTTATATTAGAGTTTATATTAGAGTAATGACTTTATATTAGAGTTTATATTAGAGTTTAAATTAGAGTTTATATTAGAGTAATGACTTTATATTATAGTTTAAATTAGAATTTATATTAGAGTAATGACTTTATATTATAGTTTAAATTAGAGTTTATATTAGAGTAATGACTTTATATTATAGTTTAAATTAGAGTTTATATTAGAGTAATGACTTTATATTACAGTTTATATTAGAGTATTACAGTAGAGTTTTATTGATATTAGATTCTATATACGAGTTTATATTATAGTTTATAATAGAGTATTACGCATAAGTCCTTTCATGAGTACAAAATCGTATTAATTCTTCTTATTGTCCTGGTTTGGTTTTAGGCATGTCTGAACCGTTATGGTTCCAATTGTACTATGGATCAGGGGAAGTTAGATATGGTCCTGAAGGGGTAGACCAGTCAGAATTTAGTTCTACCGCCAGAAAAATAGCTAGAGCAGCAGAGAGAAATTGGGTTTCAATAACAAAGTGGCTTTATCATTCATTTGGACTTGATGAGGCCCAGCATGACCTGTTAGTGATGGCAGTGATGAACAGAAGTTCAACTACGTATTGGGAAGTTGTTCCGCTTGAAGGAACCCAGAACTGGAGGTCATTTGTGACACTTTGTACGCAGTATGGTAGACCGCTGGTGTTGCTTGTGCGAGCCTTCCACAAGGCTGGGTCCAGTAGTGAAGTGCACGAAGAAGTTGAAGATGCTGGACGGGAAAATCTTCAAGATGCTACTGGGGAGGAAGGTGAAGAAGTGGAAGAAGGGGCCGTCGGACAAGATTATTACGCACCCCTTGAACCATCGGGGGAGCTTGATGAAGCAGAAAATTTTCCTGAGATGGGTTTTGAGGCAGAGAGGGAGGGCACAGAGCATCAGCAGTACATTCAGGAGGACTCGTGGATGATGACGACGACGAGGGGTTGCAAGTGCCCAGGAACTGGGAAAACTATGACTTCTCACAGCTTACAAGACTGTTGTACGAGTGCAACGAGGTTTGCATAGGTTCGTGCTACAAGACTGCTGAAGAAATGAAGGATGCAATAAAATAGTGGTCCACTTTGTGTTTGCAAAGGGAGTTCAGGGTTGTTAAGAGCAGCAAAAAAGTCTATGATATATGCTGCGTCACAGAAGGGTGTCCTTTTAAGGTTCACGCTTTCTGTGGTAAGTGGATGACTTACTGGGAGGTGAGCATAATCGAGGATCACACATGTGTGCTTGAGCAGTTGGACACAAACCACCGGAACCTCACATCCGATTTTGTGGCTAACTTCATGTATGCATAGATTATTGACAATCCAAGCTATGAGCCCAAGTCTATAATATGTGCCATCGAGGAGAAATTCAAGTACAAAATTAGCTATGGCAAAGCATATAGAGCGAGACAGAAGGTATTCGAGATGAAGTGGGGCACTTATGAAGCATCATATGACAACCTTCCTGCTTTGCTCCACGCCATATGCCAGCGAAATGAAGGGAGCTTCTATGACCTTAAGACTTTCCCCTCTGTCTTGAGGCCAGGGAAGCAAGTGCTGCAGCAGGCATTCGTGGCATTGGGGCCGTGCATTAAGGCTTTTCAACACTGTAGGCCAATCATATGCATTGACGGGAACTTCCTGACAGGAAGGTACAAAGGCACAATCCTCACCGCTGTTGCCGGCGACGGTAACAATCAATTAGTGCCTTTGGCCTTTGCTTTTGTGGAGAAAGAGAGCGGAGACAGCTGGTATTGGTTTCTGGAGAGGCTGAAGAGTATGGTTGTGGGGGATGTGCCAAACGTGTGTACCACGCCACCCCGCCTCGTCCTCGAGATCGGCGTCGACTAGACGTTCGTACCACGCGCCGTCCAGCTCCTCGCGGCCACCTTTTCCTCCTATGGGAGCAGGTCCGTCGACGGTACTCCCGCACTCAGCACTCCTCTCCCGGCTCAGAGCGCTGTACCCATAGCTATATTCCCAAACTGCACCCTCAACCACATCCCAAAACATCAAGGTTGAAGAGCTGCCACCACCACCACCACAAAAGCCACTAGACCCAAACCCACCCAACCCCCTCTCAAGTTATGCCCACATTTTGCCTGTAACTGGAGGATGCTCACTTACCTTCGAAACAAAGAAACAAAGAAAGAGTTACTTTAGGCAAGTAAACAACATCTCAGTAGATGGACCTTACAAAAAATCAGAATGGTCTCACATGCCAATTTCCTTCACTGAAGAAGATCTAAAGCTACGCAACTTCCCACACAACGACGCAATATCAATTGAAGCCAATATAGCTGGTTGGACAATTGGGAAAGTGTTAGTCAATACAGGCAGCTCTGCAGACATCATTCTGGCAAAAACATTAAGATCCATGACAAACATCAACCCAGATAATTTAGAGCTATCAGATACACCACTTGTCGGCTTCGGGGGAAGCGAACAAAAACCTTGGGGAAGATAACATTGCCAGTGTCCTTTGGTGATACAGCAAATGCAAGGACAGAATATATTACCTTCGATGTCGTTGATATGATCTTCGACTGCAACGTCATCTTTGGCAGGGGGGTAATCAATACCTTCGACATCACTATCAGACAAGCTTTCTTGTGCATGAAGATGCCAGCACTCTAAGGAGTTATCACTGTCCTTCGGTGATAAAAAAGA
>CM014271.1:85784010-85799463 GCA_004135705.1 Alloteropsis semialata | reverse complement strand
ATGGCTGATGGACCCAATGTTATTGGTGCATCGGCCGTAAAAAAGGTTCCTTTGCCTCAGTATACGCAGCCAAAGTGGTGTCCTCCTGGTTTGACTCATTTCCAGAAGAGGAGATTGCAGCGGTTACACACTCAAAAGCAAAGGGAGGAAGAATCGGCTAAGAAGAGGGAGGAGTGGTTCCATGAGGCTAAGCCGATGATTCCGCCATCTGGTCAAAGTTCCAAAGATGGTTCTGGTGCACAAGATGTTCAGGCTAAGATACCAGAAAAGGTCGAGCCATATGCAGCGATTTCGGCTGACATGGCCGAGACCGGTCAGACCAGTGTCCCTGACCGGACAGACCGGTTGCCCGCTGTTCCAGTTCCGGCAACTGAACCGGTCAGATCGGTCAGGAGGAACCGGTCAGACCGGTGTCGCCCAGAGAGTCAGTGGCCGATGCTTTTTCGTCTTCGGCTAAAGTTTCGATTCCGCCCACTGCAATTTCAGATACTCAGATGGGCAATGAGGACGAAGCTGTTGATTTTGAGCCTTCACTCAGCAGGACAGACATGGACATCAATGTAATTTACATGAACGCCGATTATTGCTTTATCAGAGATGATGAACGAGTGGCTCAAGTTGATTTTGCTCCCAAGAACGCTGTGTTTCAGAGGCCTTCAGAATCGGATAATCACCTAAAAGCTCTTTATGTGAAGGGTCACATTAAGGGAAAGCCGATTTCTAGGATGCTCGTTGATGGTGGTACTATTGTGAACCTCATGCCATACACTTTGTACAAGAAGTTAGGAGGTTTGGATGGCGAGCTCATCAAGACGAGTATGACGATCAGCGGCGTTGGAGGAGGAGAACCGATGAGTGCCAAGGGAGTTGCATCCTTGGAGCTTACCGTTGGGAGCAAGACGCTAGCAACTGCTTTCTTCGTCACAGAGGTGCAAGGTAACTTCAGTGTTATTTTGGGGCGCGATTGGATTCATGCAAATCAATGTGTGCCTTCTACCTTGCATCAATGCTTAATTCAATGGGTTGGTGACGAAGTTGAGGTGATTCATGCGGATACTTCGGCATGTGTTGCTATGGCCGATGCATCTATTTTGGGAACTCATGATAATATCAAGTGCTTGACTGGAATTGATATTTCGGACTTTGAGTTCCTCGCTTGCACCAAGGATGGCTTTGTGTCTGCTGCTCTAAGGCCGGTTCAGAAATCGGTTGCTTCAGATGAAGAGTAGATGGATACAAGCGAGAAGTGGCTAAAGGAAAGGGTGGAGCATTATCGGTCCAATATGAACGATGCATGTGAAGCCATTAATGATTTTGAAGAAGTAGAAAAGTTAGGACAAGGATTTACGTCGGCTGATCCTTTAAAAAAGATAGATATAGGTGATGGTTCTATTTCAAGGCCGACTTTTGTAAATAAAAATTTGAAAGCCGATTATAAAGTTGAATTAATCGAGTTGTTGAAAGAGTATTCTGATTGCTTTGCTTGGGAGTATCATGAGATGCCTGGTTTAAGTCGTGAATTAGTTGAACATCGTTTACCGATTAAACCTAGTTTTAGGCCATATAAATAGGGCAATAGACGATTTAATCCTTTGTTTTATGATCGCATAAAAGAAGAGGTTAATCGTTTGCTTGAAGCTAAGTTTATTCGGCCATGTCGCTATGCTGAATGGATCTCTAATATTGTGCCTGTTGAGAAGAAAAGTTCTAATAAAATTAGAGTGTGCATTGATTTTAGAGATCTTAATAGAGCGACTCCCAAAGATGAATATCCTATTCCTATAGCCGATATACTTATTAATGGTGGTCTGGCAGAGCTGTAGAGATACCCGCTTCACATCTGACAAAAAGCGGAGGGAGCACTTGGAGCTGAAAAGTAACTACAACCTGACGCAGCTAGTACGACCATGTCCTATCTATGAGCAGCAACAACAAGAAGAGAGAGAACAGTGAAAACGACATTTCTAGAAAAGCATGGTGGAGATCTTGTTGTGTGAAGATGGAGGTCTTGTTGTGTCCCAACTGACGTGGAACCTGCCTTTTGGTTTAGGCCACCACCATGCGTACTAGCTTGCATTGGGCTTGCCCTCATGGATCATCAGATTACCGCATGAGCCCATGAAGCTGGGCAGCCCACGTACTGACGGTAGTACGGTACGGTTGTTCGCAAATAAGACAACACCGTAACACGTGGATTGAGCTGAAACAGGCAAATAACAAGCCAGTCATCGTACCTGTCACGACGGCGAACAGCCTGCCTGGGGTTGGTTGTTCCATAAGAAGAAGGGAAGCAATTCGAAGCAGCAACGAAATTAACCCTAACCACGCCCGAGATCATCGTCGTCCGATCCTCCTCCTCCGGCGCTCCGGCAGGTGGAAGTCATGACGCTGTGCTACCTGGCCAGGAGCGTCGTCGCCGTCCCCGTTATACGGTCGTCGGCGCCCCGTGTGTGTCGCCGTCGGCCGCCTCTAGACCTCTCGCCTCCCGCTCCCCTCAGGTGCGCTCCCCCCCTCCCGGCCGTTTGGCTACCGCGCGCTTTGCATGTCCATCCATCACGTAGTTGCTCTGGAAATAAATTAAGAGTAAATTGCACCCACCATACAACAACTTGGCAAACGTGTGCAAATTGGTCCAACAACTTGCAAACTGTTCAATTTGGTCCAACAACTTGTTAGATGGGTGCAGATTGGTCCAATAACTTGTGAACTTTTCAATTTGATACAACAACTTGATAGGTGGGTGCAGATAGATCCAACAATTTGTAAACTTTTCAATTTGGGATAAAAACATAGTAAATTGTTGAATATATGTTCCACACATTTGCAACATGATGTGTGTAATGATAAGTTGTTGAGAGCATAAAACTAGTATTCACTGAGCGCTCAAGTAACTATCATAAGAGAAGATTGAAGTCTTCTCTTGCGTCACACTCGTTTAGAGCATGTATTTACATTGTTGAACTGCTTACCACAAGTCTTGTATGTAATGCATGTTCTGCAAAATAGCCAATAACACTAGCTGCGGTCTAACATGTCGGATCATATTTTGCCACACCCGTTGCATTTGGACCGTAGACGCACCAATTTGCCAAGTACTTACACTAAATTGAACAGTTTACAAGTTGTTGGACCAATATACACCCATCTGACAAGTTATTGCACTAAATCGAGCAGTTTACAAGTTGTTGGACTAATATGCACTCACGTTGTTGTATGATGTGTGCAATTTACTCACAAATTAAGACCGCAATCCTAAGTTAATAATGGCAGTGTTTGTGCTGTAGTATTACCTTGTCGATCAAGTAGTGCTTTAGTTTTCCTGCAGACAGACTTGCCACTAATAAACTAGCAAACGATGTTAGCTAGCTGCATCTAGGGATCAGATACTACCTTGTCGGCAGGGGCGGAGCTAGAGAAATAGCACAGGGGGTGCGGCACTTCAGACCGTATGCATGATCTTCAAGTTTATATGTCAAAAATTTAGAAGTAATAGCTGATTTTGAAATTTTTGTGGGTAGCTCCGTGTTGACGCAGAATATGGTCAACACACGAGAGCGCTAGTTCGTGCGGGTCGCAAACGGACCAGATCGCAGCTGCCCTGCACCGACCGGTCAGACCGGTCAGAGGCACCGGTCAGACCGGTTACCGCCGGTGAGCTACGGGGTAAAACCCTAAAAACGCCTTCCGGAAGGATCCGTCAGGGAGAACATCGTCAGGGGTGCCCTAGGGTCGGCAGGCCACCTAGGACGCCTTCGAACGTCGCGGAGACGCAGGAAGAACAGCAAGTAGGGTTGGAAAAGCTAGGGTTTGGAGATGCAAAAAGTAAAGGACAAAAGTAGTAAATTGGATAGATTCGATTGTTGTGTCTTCAATCGGCCGAATCCCCTATATTTATAAGGAGGGTAGGTCTTGTCCCGCAAGGAAACCAAGTTACAACTCGTTACAACCTCGGAATCCTAATTTTAGAGTCCTAGTCGGATTACAACTCAGGTGACCGGTCTGACCGGTCCCCCGCACCGGTCAGACCGGTCCGGGCGTGACCAGCTCTCGCGCCGTCTTCTGTCTTGCTCCATGCGCCGTCTTCTATCTTGCAATCCTTCTGGTCCACATGCCAATTTTGGTTGTCAACATATGCCCCCTGTTTTTTGGTAAAGCTTGCGTACCATAAAACATGCTAGTACCAAAATTGTCATCTAAAGGCGATGTCTTAACATAATTCATCGGCCATTATATGTTTCTAAGGGCGATATTCAAATATCGGCCATATGCCACTTCATGCCTCTTGCCAAACACTAGGATAGTACTTCTTCAAGTACCTCCCGTTTAATGCCTTAGGCAAACATCCTCCTTGCAGCGTCTCCACCATATAGGAATTCCCGCCATTGATCTTGAATACTCGATATGGACCTTCCCAACTTGGAGACCACTTGCTGAACTTATTATCTCTAGTACCAAGTGGCAATATTGTCTTCCATACTAGATCACCAACTTGAAAAGTCTTCTCTCTAACCTTCTTATTGTATGCTCTAGCAACTCGGATCTTGTCTTTCTCAATTTCCTTAAGAGCTTGTAAACGCTTATCGGTCACTTCATCAATGTTGTCCATCATCAAGTCATAATATTCACCAACCGAAAGCTTATTCTGTCTAGCAAGTCTGTAAGCGTCCAGATTTACCTCAACGGGCAAAACGGCCTCTTGTCCATAAACAAGCTCAAAAGGAGTAACCTTAGTTGCACCATGCCTAGATATGCGATGAGCCCATAAAGCTTCAGACAAGACTTCATGCCATCTTCTGGGATGCTCCTCTATCTTCTTCTTGATCAACTTTATCAAAGTCTTGTTACTAGACTCGGCCTGACCATTGGCCTGAGCATAGTACGGAGATGAATTGAGCAATTTGATCTTATACATATCGGCAAAAGACCGCACTTTCTTAGACATAAAGGACGTGCCTTGATCCGTAGTTACAGTTTGTGGAATGCCGAATCTGTGAATAATATGCTCAGTAATAAACTCAATTACCTCCTTGTGGGTCATATTCTTGAGAGGAACAGCTTCGGTCCACTTAGTGAAGTAATCTGTAGCAACCAACACGAAGCGATGTCCCTTTGAAGAAGAAGGATGTATTTCTCCAATGAAATCCAATCCCCATCCACGAAAAGGCCATGGTTTAATGATAGGATGAAGCAATGCAGCAGGTACCGTCTGAATATTTCCAAATTTCTGACAATCCTCACATCCTTGAGCAAGAATATCGCCCTGTGCAGAAGAAGAAAGAGCCTGCCCCTGTTATTCCAAAGCCAGTTGTGAAGAGTGCAATTCAAATTGGCTCCATGGCAGTTAATCCTTCTATGGCTGATGGACCCAATGTTATTGGTGCATCGGCCGTAAAAAAGGTTCCTTTGCCTCAGTATACGCAGCCAAAGTGGTGTCCTCCTGGTTTGACTCATTCCCAGAAGAGGAGATTGCAGCGGTTACGCACTCAAAAGCAAAGAGAGGAAGAATCGGCTAAGAAGAGGGAGGAGTGGTTCAATGAGGCTAAGCCGATGATTCCGCCATCTGGTCAAAGTTCCAAAGATGGTTCTGGTGCACAAGATGTTCAGGCTAAGACACCAGAAAAGGTCGAGCCATATGCAGCGATTTCGGCTGACATGGCCGAGACCGGTCAGACCGGTGTCCCTGACCGGACAGACCGGTTGCCCGCTGTTCCAGTTCCGGCAACTGGAACCGGTCAGATCGGTCAGGAGGAACCGGTCAGACCGGTGTCGCCCAGAGAGTCAGTGGCCGATGCTTTTTCGTCTTCGGCTAAAGTTTCGATTCCGCCCACTGCAATTTCAGATACTCAGATGGGCAATGAGGACAGCTGTTGATTTTGAGCCTTCACTCAGCAGGACAGACATGGACATCAATGTAATTTACATGAACGCCGATTATTGCTTTATCAGAGATGATGAACGAGTGGCTCAAGTTGATTTTGCTCCCAAGAACGCTGTGTTTCAGAGGCCTTCAGAATCGGATAATCACCTAAAAGCTCTTTATGTGAAGGGTCACATTAAGGGAAAGCCGATTTCTAGGATGCTCGTTGATGGTGGTACTATTGTGAACCTCATGCCATACACTTTGTACAAGAAGTTAGGAGGTTTGGATGGCGAGCTCATCAAGACGAGTATGACGATCAGCGGCGTTGGAGGAGGAGAACCGATGAGTGCCAAGGGAGTTGCATCCTTGGAGCTTACCGTTGGGAGCAAGACGCTGGCAACTGCTTTCTTCGTCACAGAGGTGCAAGGTAACTTCAGTGTTATTTTGGGGCGCGATTGGATTCATGCAAATCAATGTGTGCCTTCTACCTTGCATCAATGCTTAATTCAATGGGTTGGTGACGAAGTTGAGGTGGTTCATGCGGATACTTCGGCATGTGTTGCTATGGCCGATGCATCTATTTTGGGAACTCATGATAATGTCAAGTGCTTGACCGGAATTGATATTTCGGACTTTGAGTTCCTCGCTTGCACCAAGGATGGCTTTGTGTCTGCTGCTCTAAGGCCGGTTCAGAAATCGGTTGCTTCAGATGAAGAGTAGATGGATACAAGCGAGAAGTGGCTAAAGGAAAGAGTGGAGCATTATCGGTCCAATATGAACGATGCATGTGAAGCTATTAATGATTTTGAAGAAGTAGAAAAGTTAGGACAAGGATTTACGTCGGCTGATCCTTTAAAAAAGATAGATATAGGTGATGGTTCTATTTCAAGGCTGACTTTTGTAAATAAAAATTTGAAAGCCGATTATAAAGTTGAATTAATCGAGTTGTTGAAAGAGTATTCTGATTGCTTTGCTTGAGAGTATCATGAGATGCCTGGTTTAAGTCGTGAATTAGTTGAACATCGTTTACCGATTAAACCTAGTTTTAGGCCATATAAATAGGGCAATAGACGATTTAATCCTTTGTTTTATGATCGCATAAAAGAAGAGGTTAATCGTTTGCTTGAAGCTAAGTTTATTCGGCCATGTCGCTATGCTGAATGGATCTCTAATATTGTGCCTGTTGAGAAGAAAGGTTCTAATAAAATTAGAGTGTGCATTGATTTTAGAGATCTTAATAGAGCGACTCCCAAAGATGAATATCCTATGCCTATAGCCGATATACTTATTAATGATGCTTCAAAAAACACTCCGCTTTTTGTCAGATGTGAAGCGGGTATCTCTACAGCTCTGAGAAACTACCAAAATGAAACTTGTAGATTTCAAAAAGTTATGAAACTTTGTAGTTTACAACTTTTTAATTTGAAACCGTTTAGGACCTCAAACAAGCAATTTACACTCGATTTAGTATAATATGGTAGGAACCAAAACAACATCTAGTCACAGGTGAGAATGTGGTGCAGTGGTAGAGGAGGCTACGCGCGAGGGAGAGGTCGTGAGTTCGAATCCCACCAGCTGCGGAGCGCGCGAATTTTACGCGAAAAATTGCGCGACTTGGGACGGTTGGGGGGCTTCCCACATTAAAATAAATTGTTTTTGCTATTTTTTTTGATTTATTTCTGCTCGGCAAAAATGAGCTTCAGGGGCGAACCATGCCATGACCCGCCCCTGGAAACACCATCTTCAGGGGCGGACCATGCCATGACCCGCCCTGGAAACCATCTTCAGGGGCGGACCATGCCATTACCCGCCCCTGGAAACACGTTTGTTGGGGCGGGCTATTAACCCGCCCCTGCAAATGGCCATTTTTAGCAGCCAAAAGGGGCAGATTTCGACGCCGCCCCTATAAACGTGTTTTTACCCGATAAACGTTTTTTATAGTAGTGTTTTGCCCGGGATTCTTTATTCAAATATGCCTAGATAGACATAGCTAAATGTCTCTAGCGCGGGAACTGTCGCCTGAAGCGACGCGCAGCCCAAAACGTGTTGGTCTAAATTGACGTTGTCGTTAACCTCCTTCCTCCATTGGGCACCAGCAGTGTAGTGAAAATGCAGTAAACAAGGCCGACGGGGCTTTGCTCCTTCCTGGATCAACACTGTGGAAGCAGGTACTCCCTCCGTCTCAAAATATAAGCATTTGTTGACTTCTGCTATTTACGTTTGACCATTCGTCTTATTCAAAAAAATTATGAAAATATTATTTATTTTGTTATGACATGTTTTATCATCGTATATATTTCAAATATATCATAATTGTTTTTATATTTTCATAAATTTTTTGAATAAGACGAATGGTCAAATGTAATCCACGGAAATCGATAAATGCTTATATCGTGGGACGGAGCGAGCGACCAGTAGTTAAAAGATTCCATCACCGGGTAGAAAGGCTATTACTAGGTTATAAGAATAAAAAAAAAATACTATCTTCTGTCTTATCTGCCCGCATTTGCTGTCGCTTGCTGCTTCCACATGCTGCTTGAGTGGCATGGAGAGGCTTATATTGTTTTTTTGCCATGGGACCCATCTTATTTACTAGGCAGTAAAGATACGTTGTGAACGTTTTAACAGTAAATGCCTATTTCTCTTAGGCCCTAGGGTGAAATTTTTTTCACCCTTCTTTGACCACTAATTAGGGGTATTAAATAAAGTCAGTTTACAAAACTACCTCCACAACCCCCTGTAAATTCGCGAGACGAATCTAATGAGGCCTTTGACCGCACGAGTAGAGGATGATTACTGTAGCATTACTGTAGCAAATTATGGATTAATTAGGCTCATTAGATTCGTCTCGAAAAGTTACGCTCATCCGTGAAAAGGTTTTGCAAATAGACTTCATTTAGTACTCCATGCAAAAAAGATTCTTTTTTGCAAAATTTGTTGGAGCTCCATCTAAACATGGCCACACATTGCTGTTGCCCTTAGCTGGTCGTCCTTCTCTGTTGCCCCCACGCTGCCCTCCTACCCGGTCAGCAGCGGCAGGAGCCACTAGATTCAACGCTGCCGACTGCCACCATCGTAACCCGGCGAACTCCATGTGTCCTCCATATCTTCCAGTCGAGTCCGCTGATCCCAGCAGTCGGCACCTTTGCCGCTAGGCTTTCCTGCAACCCTCCCCCACCCCATTTTTCAAGGCTGGCAGATATTTGACCTCTCCAGCAACCCCGAAGCCCTTAACCCTAGCGGGGGAGAGTGGAGGAAGAGAAAGTCTGTTTGATTGGCTGGTGGTTGGTGGCTGGTGGCTAGTGCTGATTTATTGTGAGACTGAAGTACTGCTGGCTGGCTGGTGGCTGGTGGCCGGTACTGATTTGTTGTGAGACTGAAGTACTGCTGGCTAGTGGCTGATAAGCCAAGCGAACAGGCTAGTATGGGAAGATGAGGAAGATGACGTTGACAAACGGGGAGCATGTGGTCGCGACAGCGCGCAACAAATAGCCTCCTTGCCAGATCACGAGCGACAAAATAGCCTTCTCACTAGATTCATGTGATTGCTAGGTAGTTCAAAACGTTCAGTATAGGGACAATTCCTCTTGCATCTCATCAGGCTGGCTCATGAGTCATGACGTCATAGCCTCCTCTTCTGTACTTACAACAAAGACCGAAGCCGGTCTCACGACATAGGCTTATCTTCCCCCTTCCATTCTTGCTAGAGCCATCTCAAATGTAGGCTCCTCGCAAATTTATGCGGGTTCAGGATGCCAACTCCCCCTGTTTTGATCGGCCATGCAGAACGTATCACACCTATTACTAATCCTACTAGCAAACCTTATTGGCTTCACAAGGAGGACAAGGTGTTACAAACAAGAGCGTTATCACATATAAAACATGCCACACACAGGATGCGCTTTGGAGCACAGAGAATGACACATTAACCAATTCCATGGCTAGCATAGGTCTTAAATATCTAACATTCGTACAACCACTACCGGAAACTCGAAGTTTGCCGTGTGTGCGAAACTTTGTCGTGTGCAAATCTTTCGGGCACATGGCAAAGAGCCTCTTTGCCGTGTATATTTCTTTGACACACGGAAAAGTCATCACTTTGCCGTTTTGGCACACGGCAAAGTCATAGTTTGCCGTGTGCTTTTTTGAGGCATACAGCAAAGTCATAATTCAAACCATATTTTAAATTATTAAATTAATTCAAATTAAAAAGTTTTGAACTACAAAGTTGTATAACTTCTCAAGATATACAACTTTTAATTTGGTCATTTCTTCATTCGACAAAACCATAGTAATGTTGTTCACAAAATCTATATGTCTGATATAATTTCCTGAAACTAGAAGATATATATATAAGATTTGTGAATAATGTTACTACCACTATGTCGGATCGACAAATGACATACACAAAAGTTGTAGATCTTCAGAAGTTATACAACTTTGTAGTTGAATTTTTTTAATTTGAATTAATTTTGATAATGAAATATACGTTTATAGTTCTCAAAATTTGAAAATTGAGTTTTTTCAAACGACCTCGGATGGAGAAGCAGTCAAAATGAGAGTTGTAGATCATAATAAGTTATAAAATTTTATAGTTAACAACTTTTTTATTTGAAGTCATCTTGTCAACGAAAACTATGTTTGAATTTTCTCAAATTTGAAATTCAAATTTCATAGACGACCTCGGATGGAGAAACTATCATAATAAAACTTGTAGATTTCAAAAGGTTATGAAACTTTGTAGTTGACAACTTTTTAATTTGAAATCGTTTAGAGCCTCAAACAAGCAATTTACACTCGATTTAGTATAATATGGTAGGAATCAAAACATTGTCTAGTCATAGGCGAGAGTGTGGTACAGTAATAGAGGAGGTTATGCGCGAGGGAGAGGTCGCGGGTTCAAATCCCGCCAGACGCGTAGCTTGCGAAAAATGCCGGTCGGTGGCCTTCCCACATTAATAAAAAAAATTTGCAATTTTTTTTGGTTTTTTCCGGTCGGTTTTCTGGTCGAAAAAAAAACTTTGCCGTGTGTCAAATAGCATATGGCAAAGAGGTTTGCCATGTGCCAAATAGCATACGGCAAAGAGGTTTGCCGTGTGCCCGATAAAAAGCACACATTGCTGTGTGCATTAGGCCCTTTGCCCAGGCACACGGCAAAGGTCAAAACGCCGGATTCCGACAATGAACACCGGCGAGCATTTTCCAAGACAGGGTGCTTGTTCTTGCATACCATAAAATGAGTGCACTCCAACTGTTTCGGTGTTTATAAATCCCTAAAGTTCCTAATCATCTTCTCTATATCCTTTGCACGAGCGTCGGCGGCGGCGTCGCTCCCCGTAACTATCTCCTCTGCCTCACGAGCGGCGGCTCTTTCCCTAAGTATCTTCTTTGCCTCACGAGCGAGAGCCAGTGGCGTAGCTGTGACACCCCTGGTGTCACTATTATAATTAAGACCCTTAATGAACTTAACTAAACCAGTAATGGCATGCATCATTTCATAATAATATTGTTTGTGCATATGTAGGGGTCACCAAAGTCAATTGTCATGAAGTAAAATACTAGAAATATATAAAATGAGAGTTGGAGAGAGAGGTTCCCTTGTCTCTATCCAAGAAAGTGTTTAATTGTTGCATATTGGACCCTTGGATGTGAGACAAGACTTAGTTTAACAAAATTCAACTTAAAATCCACTTAGAAAGTGCAAATTCCGCAAGGACAGCAAGTTGCGGTGCCGTTGGGAATGGTCACCGCAATAATCGGTGCTTGTCGGGGTTCTCTACCGCCGGCAAGTAAAATTTCTACGATCGCGTGTCAGGGGCCGGATGGTGACTCAAGAGACAAGGGATTATACTGGTTCGGGCCTCCGGAGAGTAACACCCTACGTCCAGTGAGTGTCGATGTTCTCAAGTCCAAGTCTGTAGTAGGGGGTACAAACTAGTCGGGAGAGGGAGAGGGTCCCAAGTCCCTGTGTTGTGTGTGTGTGCGTGAGTGTCCAGAGGATTAATCAATTGTTCGTTGTTCGATCCCCCTCACTGGGGTCTCCTTGTCCCCTTTTATAGTCTCAAGGGGAGAAGGGAGTGGGGAGGTAAAAAGGAGAAAATTACAATGGGTGTTACTACCCCGAGGCCTTTAACTCGCGCCGCATGCCGAGCCGTACATGGAGCAGGTGTTGACGGAGTGGGCGCCCCGCCTGACCCGGGATCGTACATCCCGGGTGGTTGATGTAGATGACTTCTCGGGTAAGTCTCCGAGTAGCTTCCGGGTCGTGGTTGACTTGTACCGTGCCGCCTTGGACTCCAGGTGTCCTCGCCGGGCTCCAGGTGTCGTCCTTGGGTCCCAGGTGTCTTGCATGCGTGTCTCCCTGGAACTGTAGTGTTCCTGTTCGGATGAGACGGGTGCTCCTGTGGCTGCCGTGGCGAAGGACGGAGGCTCATCATGCCCTGACGCGGCGGGTACCAAGTGGGTACGGCCAGGGATGGGCAAAAGCTGGGCGGAGCCGAGAGGACTAGTCGGGCAGGTAGGAGACTCCTCGGCGACGGAGACTCCCCGGGCGAATCGGAGCCACTCGGAGGCGGAGACCCCTCGGGCGAATCAGGAGCCACTCGGAGGCGGAGACCCCTCGGGCGAATCGGAGACTACTCGGGCGACCTCCGAGCTATCTGGGCATGGAGGATCCGCTTGATTTGGGTCTTCGGCTTTTGTTTTTGAAGGGTGGATTATCGTTATGACGTGGATTAAGGGCTAGATCGGGTACCCCTGATCTAGACCCTCGTCAGTAGCCCCCGAGCCTGGGGGAGATGGAGACTCGCGCCCAGGTTCAGAGGCAGCGTAAGGATGGTGAGTCATGATTCTTCCGGTGGGGGCGCGCGAGCGCACCCGCCGGGTGTAGCCCCCGAGCCTTGAGAAGAGCAGGTGCTCTTGTTAAGGTTTTGAGCCCGAGTAGTTTGCCTTGGAGGTTGTCGGGGTCGGGAAGCTTGTCGGGGACGCTTCGTTGGTGGGCCGGGCCGCTACCCGACCGTTGGTGGGCCGAGCGCAGATGTACCGGCCCGTTCTTCCGCCGCGTGGGGGGAGGGCGCGCCTTTTGAGGAGGTCAGATGAAGCGACGGGCGCACGTCGCAGCTGCTCCGGCGGTGGGCCCGCGCAATTAATGCCGCCGCTCCGCTCCGTCCCTACTTATAGCCCTGCGCCGCGGCCGCCTAGGGTTTTACCTCATCCGGAGCCTTTCGCCTTCCGTCGCGCGTCTTGTCTCCTCCGCTGCTGCTGCGCTCGCTTTCTTGCGTCCTCCGCCGCCGTCGCCGCGTTTTCCCGGGGAGTGAGAGACCGAGCTCCCCACCCCGCCTGCGTTTCCCTCTTCTGGTAGCTTCGCGATGTCGACCTGGGAGCGCTCGAGGGTGACGCTCCGGCAGCTGGAGGGCCTCGTGGCAGAAGGGCTGCTTCCGCCATTGACGGAGGCCGAGGAGTGGAAGATACCGGGTGTCGAGGACTACCCCCGACCGCAGCGCGGGTACGTGGTCTCCTTCACCGCCTTCCACGAGCGCGGGTTCTCCGTCCCTGCGGGGAGGTTCATCCGGGCCGTGCTCAACGAGTACGGGCTGGAGCTCCAGCACATCAACCCCAACGGGGTTCAACAGATGGCGGCGTTCGTGGCGCTGTGCGAGGGGTACCTGGGGTTGGAGGCCCACTGGGACCTCTTCAGGTACTTCTTTAAGTTTGTGCTGCACGCTGCCGAGGGCGGCGCCCCCGTGACGCTTGGGTGTGCCGTGCTGAAGATGAAGCAGGGGCGGTCGGGCAACTACATCCCGGGGTCCCTGATCAGCTCGAACAAGGGCTGGCACCCCGGGTGGTTCTACCTCAAGAACGACTCCAAGAATCCCCTCCCGGAGTACACCGGAAGGACATTCGAGAAGGCGCCCGACGCGTGGGCGTACGGGCCCGAGAAGAGGCTCCAGGAAAAGCTCCTCAAGAACGCCTGGAACGCCCTCGCCCGACTCCGGGAGGAGAACGTGTCCCTGGCGGAGGTCATCGGCGGGTACCTCTCGAGAGGTATCGTGCCGCTGATGCGTCGCGCACTCCCGATGTGGCGCATGACCCCGGACAAGGCCCCCTTCGTGGGGACAGTAACGGTGGATCCCCTGCCCTCGGAGGCCGAGGTGCGGCGCCGAGTGACGGCAGCAGTGGGAAGATCAGGCCTCGAGTACCCGTCGCCGGATCTCCTGCCGATGCTCCCGTACGACGATACCAAGGCCATCGTAAGTGTTCTTCCGCCCATCTTGGATTCGGTCCCGAGTACTTTTTCGTCCACTGACCCCGAGTCCTTTAGGTGAAGAGCGAGGATGTTTCCTCCTCCCGGCCGCCACTTCCCGAGGACAGGGCGAAGAATCGGGCCGAGGCCGAGCGGGCCAAGGAGAAGAAAGACCGCCGGGAGAAGTGGAAGAAGCGTGAGCTGGCCAAGCGTGAGAGAACGCCGAGCGGGCCAAGCGGAGGGGGAAGGGAGACCGAGTCTCCGAGGATGAGGACCCCGAGTCGGAGCCCACGGATGGGGACTCGAGGAGCGAGGATGACGAGGAGGACGATGACGAGGATGCGCCCCCCGCGAAGCTCAGGGCGGTTGCTGTGGTGACAGCTTCGCCCTCAGCGCAGAAGCCGAGGTTCGGCGGGAGAGGGAGGTCGCCTCCGCTGGATGCGAGGAGGAGCGGAAGCTCTCGGTCAGATCCGCCTCATCGATCCGCCGGGGACAGCAAGCACGGGCGGCGCGAGCGCAAGCCTCCGGTCACCCGCCGCAAGTCCGAAGAGCGGGCGAATCCTCGTCGGGACGCGACCTCTTCGCGTCGGGAGGAGAGCCAGGACCCGTCAGAGCGCACCCACTGGGGTGGCTCATCGTCGGGGGCGTCATGCTCTCCCCAGAGGTCCGCGTCGCGAGACGTCAGGCGGCCGCCGCCAGCCCCTCAGACAACGCGGGCGCAGAGCGGAGGGCGGGACGCACCCCGGACGCCCGCACCTGCCGCAGGGGCAAATCCTGTCGGGGGCAGTGCCTCGCCCGCGTCGCCCACGGTGGAGGCGCGGGTCCCTTCCGCCCCGGTGAGGGCCACGACGGGGCGGCCGGATCCGTCCCCGGTCGAAGGAGGAGGCCCGACTGGCCAGGCGGCGCCCCACTCGGGCAGGAGCGCCGAAACCACGCAGGCGGCCCCCGCCCCGACGGCGCTCGCGGGGTCCAAGAGGCCCTCGTCCCCGCGGGGCCCGACGCCGGCAAGTGCCAAGCGGACCCGGACCGTCTCGTCGAGGTGAGTCACGCTCTGTCTTTCTCGAGTAGTTTCTGTTTCCACAGTTGCCTTTTTTCTCAGCCGGGCTCCTCGACTTGTGATGCATCAGTCGGGCCGACAATCCGCTCGAGGTGGCGCCGAAGAAGATGCTGCGCTTGGCAGTGCAGACGCCGAGGCCCGCGGCGGAGCAGGCCGAGAAGGCGACGCCGGAGCCCGCGGCGGAGCAGGCCGAGGAGGCGACACCGGAGCCCGCGGCGGAGCAGGCCGAGGAGGCGACACGGAGGGTGACGCCCTCCGTTGAGGAGAAGGTGCCGGAGGGAGACGGCGACAGCC
>CM014271.1:85764090-85783010 GCA_004135705.1 Alloteropsis semialata | reverse complement strand
GTTGTTAGTGGAGAAATGTTGATGATTTGTTAATCAATTGTTTTTCGACACTGATTGTTGTTGGATAGTTTGGCAAACTTAGTAATGGTTAGTCTCACTTTAAACTTGGCTAAAATATTGAAAATAGGGATCAACTTGTAGATGCTTTTGGCAAAACAAACCCCTCAGCCATAAAGCCTTGCATGTCTAGAATTTAACCTTGTCGGGTAAGTCTTGCTGAGTATTAGTATACTCAGCCTTGCTTGTGGCTAATTTTTTTTGGATAATGGTGATGGCTATGATCCTGTTGCTGCTCTGACTTGGCCTTGTGTGTTACCTGATGGATGGACTGTAGAGCGGGTGCCAGCTGAGTCCGACTCAGGCCGCGGTGATTAGATGTTGTGCGAGGGCTCCACATAATGTCTTTTGTTTCGACGTTTAGACTTCCGCTGTATTATAACTCTGGTTTGTAATAACTAAAACTTATGCACTGTGTTTGTATATTTATCCATGTGAACCTGGTGATGTAAAATTTGTGATGAGTTGTACTGCCTGAGCCCATCTTCGAGTGGGACTTGCTGCTATTTTGTTTCGGTCATGAGAATTGGTGGTTTAATCGGGAAGGTATCCGACGGATTGCACGGTTAGCTCGGTTTAAGGGTATGGAGCACCACTGTGGAAGTGGTCCCATGCGTTTAAGCCAGATTAATTGGGGCGGTCTGCCACAGTAGCTAATGGGTGGGCCAAGTATGCTTTGGCATACCTAAAGTTTTGGCCCAGCTAAAAAAAATCGGCATCAGCCCAAAGCAGCCACAGCCCACAGGCTTTCCTAGCTTTGTACTGCACGCTCGCCGGAAGCCCCGTAGGCTGCAGCAGGCCAGCAGCCCCCTGCTATGCTCATGCACCACGCACACATTGCTGGCTTGCTGCGCTATGCATTCTATCCTAATGACATCAAAGGCCATAATTTGGACAAACTTGAATTGCAACTCAATAATTATATTGATGACATAAGACAAGATGATAGCTTCAAAGGCCTAGAGAATCTTGTTGACCTCTCAGTTAAGCTTGTTCAAACAAAGAGACATAAAGTGTATGATATGGTTTACTTGCTGCTCAAATTAGTATTGCTTCTACCGGTGGCAACAGCAAGTGTGGAAAGGGTATTTTCTGCATTGTCTTCAGTCAAAACTAAGTACAGAAATAAGTTGGGTGATAGTCTTTTGGATGATTGTCTTATCACATTCATTGAGCGGGATATTTTCTTCCAAGTGAATGAAGATGACATAATGGAGACTTTCATGACCTTTAGAAAGCGTAGACCGGACAAGAAATAACATGGCAATTGTGTAAGCTTTCCTTTATGCATACTTTGGATGCAATATGTTTGACTATTTGCATTGTAATTTATGCAACTTCAATGCTTAATTGTTGAATTTAAGACTCGGTTTGTTATTTTCGCTGGCAATATTTAAAATTGTTTACCGAATTATATATAGGTCAAACCGAAGATACTGAATCGTATATGAAAAATTGTCATGGCATACCCTTTAGTTGAATCCTGGCTACGCCACTGGCGACTGCTACAGCAGAATACACTCCGAGGCCCGCAACTAAAGCAAAAGACCCCGTGTACATGAGTACATCCACCACTCGAGCTTCATTATTCTTCTTTCGCGCATGATGTCATCTCTATGGAAAAAAATAGGGCATGGAGAAACAATTAATGCCTGAATGTTAGGATCATGCATTCTGATTGAATAATAGAATCAGACAAGTGCAAGTTGGACTGCATTTACACTTGTTTCCTGGCGATGAATTCGTGCATCTCTTCTAAACTTTGCCTCCGAGCAGCACCGGATCCGTTGCTGTATGCCTGTATGGAGCCTGAGATCAAAGAAACGATGGTGATCTTTGTTAATTATTAGTTTCCAGAGCAAAGAAACGATGGACAAGCAGGGAACATGACCGATGGACCAATCCGGTGCAAATAAGGCCGGCAGCTACACTACACACGGCCTGGGATCGGAGCGAACTATAGAGAGCTACCTGATGGGAGCGGGCGGCGAGAGGTGTAGAGCCGGCCGACGGCGGCGACAAACGGGGCGCGGAAGCTCGCCGGAGAGCGGCGACGCCGACGCTCCTGGCCGCGTGGCGCAGCGCCATGACTCCCACCTGCCGGAGCGCTAAATGTCAGGAGGACGATGATCGGGCGTGGCTAGGGTTTCGTTGCGGGTCCGAGTTCCTTTTCTTCTTATTTACCCGCAAAAAAAAAGAAAAATAATTCCTTTTCTTGTTAGGCTGTTAAAAAGACTGGCGTGGCGGGATGGATGATGAAGACCGGCTGTTTGCCAGTTTCAGCCCAACCCACGTATCGGTGTTGAAGACTTCAAGTACTACAGTGTCATGTGTTGAGTCGGTCCAGCTTCGTGGGCTCATTTACCCCCAAAAAAAAACCTTCGTTGGCCCATTTACCACAAAAAAGCTTCGTGGGCTCCTTTATATATAAAAAAAAAGCTTCGTGGGCTCACGTGGCAACGGGATTCTATATATATCTTTCGGAAGTTTTTTTTTCTATTTTATCTTCTATTGTTTGAGATTCGTGCCGATTATTTTTGGCCACACGATCTTCTTCTTGTCCACCTTCCCTTCCCTGCTCGATGTGTCGCTGCGCCGCCGACGAGAAGCAGGCCCGAGCTCGGAGCGGCGGGTTGTGGGTGGGGGCGGCCGGTGGAGGCGAGGCGGAACAGGAGCGCCGGCGGCCGGACGAGGCTGGACATCCGGTGGACGGGGTCGGTGGCGGAGGCAAAGCAGGCGCCGGGGTGGAGGTGGACACGGGGCGGGGGAGCAACGGCAGGAGGGTAGAAGGCGATGACCGGCGAGGCAGATGAGCGGTGCGCGACAAGAGGAGGAAGAAGAAAATGAACCGGAGTTGGATCTTCGTGGGCTTTTAAAGATGAATGGCTTATCCATCTTCTACTTGATATACAAGAGCCCCCATGTGGCAATTCGATGATCGGCCCAAACACCAAAACTCCTGACACAGTCTCAGCTGCTCGTTCAATTAAAGGGACCAGTTTTCATCAAAAAAAATTAAAGGGACCAGATTTTCTTTTTCCAAGTATCCTTGCTGAACAGGCTAATTGACGTGATTGCCACTTTGCCAGGCATGTTCATAACGCGCTGATCGTAACGTGTTGGAAGATAGTATCCTCCGGTCACGAATATTTTGCAACTTTGATGACTTTTGATTTCTTACAGATACTTGGCGCTACACGGTTTTCAAAATAGAGTTTTTTCCCTAATAAAATAGTACCAGAATGCTGTAGATTGCTTTACAAGGGCATTTTACCTGAAAAGTGAACTATCTTGGTAATGGTATATTAGTCAAAATTGCCGATTATTCGGAAACGGAGGTTATTACCAAATACATGGCTTTTACTTGTATAGTTTACAGAAAAAATATCCTCGCAAAGAAAAAAAAAAACTACAGCAAAGCAAAGCGCGGACTGAAGTCTGAGTGTGCGTGCGTGTTATGCGCCATGACCTGTTCCTTCCGCAGATCAAACCGTGCCCCTTCCTCTCTCTCCCTCTCCCGTTGTTTCATCCTTATTTTTTCGGCGATGGAATTTATTTCGCACTACTATACTAGTAGTAGAGACTGACTAAACTGATCTTGGCTTGATTGGGCACGATATGCCTGCGCTTTCTTGCAAGAAGAGCACGTTTGAGAATCGAGACGCGGAGATGGTGAAGCCCAAGCTGTGGGTGGTCTGGCTCTGGTCTCCGAAACCGCAGCCGATTCCTTCAATCCGGCGGCGGGCCAAAAGCAGAGACATGTCGTCCCCCTGCTTTCCCCCACTTCCCCACCACGGCACCACCGTCCAGGCGTCCACCAGTCACCAGATGCGCGCATCCCTTCCTGGCCTGGCCCGACACGCGTCCCCTGCCCATTCTAGTATAAAACGAGCGCGCACGACGTCGAGGACGGAGAGGACAACCAAAGCTCCAGGGTCGTCGTCGCCATCGTGTCGGCACCTCCGACTCGATCAAGAGATCATCCCGACTTCCTCACGGCTCCCTGCTCCCACAAGGCCGTGGCCGCAGGTGGCCCCGCGAGCGAGATGCCGGCGAGCGCGTTCGGCGGCTGGTGGGCGGCGTTGTCGGCGATGCAGGGGCGGGAGGCGATCCTCCGGGCCCTCGGCTGCTCGGTCTCAGTCTCAGCCGCCGGGCATGGCGAGCGAGGCGTTCGGGACGGGGCCGGGGCCGTGCCACCGCCGCGTACTGCCACCTCGTCGCAGGACAGCGCGGGGTCGCCGGCTGCCGTGGGTCCCAGCACCAGCAGCAGGGGAACCAAGGACGCGACGGCGGGCGACGCCGCGTCGCCGGGTCTGGGCGCCGAGATGGCTCTGGCCATCCTCGTTGACTGCTTCGGCCACTAGATGGCATCATCATCACGGAGGCACAGTCGCCCCTTTGACTTTATTAGTGTACATGTAGTATGTTGTATGTATGCATGTATATATGCAATAATGCATTAGATATATACAAATTCACATGAGATATTGTAACTACTAAATGCAAAACTGAATCTGAAAGCCATTTTTGCTTCGTTTCGTTAATGAGACAGTTCACGAGCTGCTCACGAGCCAAATGAGCTAAAAATCTCAGCACAGGGAGCCGCAACCCAACAAGCTCCTACTACCTGATCAGCTACTTTGTTTCTCTCATCCTAAGTTCTATCCATTCAGCAATTCTACTCATTAGATCTGTTTATTTGGAAGTTTGAAACTTTACAGTTGCTAAATAGCTATTTATATTTCATGTCAGTAATCTAAAAATTACCTCTAGCTCACGAGGTAAACGAGCTGGCTTGAGCTATTAACGAGCTGAACCAAACCATGCCAACATTTTTGCTCTCTGTGGGTCCAGCCGAGCCAAACCAAGGCGAGCTGGCTTGACGTCCAGACCTATCTTTAAGCGTCTTGCACTTGTCACGTAACATAACGGGAAGAGGAAGAATGCCATCAGGATCTCAACTTGACACAGACTCACAAGATCCCACAATTCATAGTGGAAATAATGCTATTTGTGGGCCACCTGTACTCACAAGTCCATCCATACAAGCGGCAAAGTACGTACCTGCGTTATTTGCGTCGTGTATACGTCCATCAGGTTCCAGAATTTTGAAGTTGGTTTGAACCTGCCTGCGCGCGCACCAAATTAATCAACGATTCAACGCTGGAAGCTTCTGCTACAGAGCATCGCGCTGCTTACGGTACTTGACTGGACCCTGTCGCTCGTTTGGTTTCAACCTGCTGTCGGATCGACAAATCAACGCGAGCGATCGATCTATCGATCGAGTGGGCACGACACGTGCTTTTCTTCCTGGAGCACGCAACCAAAAGCAAAAGGCCGAAGCTGTGGTCTGGCGGGCCTCCGAAACCGAGCGCCACCGGCCACCACCACCAGAAAAGCGCACACCGCCGGCACGCGTCTCTGCGCGTTCTGACTGGTGACCGCCGACCGCACCACCGGCACTACTATAAAAACGAGCGCGCACGCAGGACGTACGCCGCGTCTCCCCGCGCTCCATCTCTCTCTCGCCGAGAGGGACGGATCGATTCCAGAGGGCAGCCAAGCTCCAGGGTCGCCGCCGTGCTGCCGGCACCTCCGACTCCGATCGAGTTCCTCTCACTAGGCCGTGGATGTCGACGAGCGCGCTCGGCAGCGGCTGGTGGCCGTCGTTTTCAGTGACGCGGGGGCGGGAGGCGATCCTCCAGGCCATCGGCTCGGCCCCGGCCGCCGCCGGGCTGGGCGTCCAGGGCGGGGCTGCGCCGCCGCAGCTGGAGCACAAGCAGGGCAGCGCGTCGCCGGCTGCTGCGGGTCCAGCTCCAAGCACCAGCAGGGCGCCGAGTGGGCGGCCGGACGCGGACGCTGGCAGCGCATCGCCGCCGGGTCGCCTCAGCGCCGAGATGGCTCTGGCCATCCTCGTTGACTGCTTTGGCCACTAGTAGATGACATCGTCGTCATCGCACCCTTTGACTTTATTAGCATGCGTGTACATGTAGATGCACCAGCATGTGTGTGCTATGTATGCATGCAACAGACGATCCATGGTACGTATTCACGTACGCATTTTTGTAATGTATATACGTATACACGTGATCTTGTATTTACTTTTTTTTTACCAGCGCATGCAACAGACGATCTATGCAGCATGCAACAGAAGGAACGAATAAATAAAAACGTGTTATTTGGATTATTTGTGGTATACGTATGTATACACTACTGGATTATTAGTGGATGGACGTGTTTACCAGCGCATTGTAAATACAAAAAATACATACTAATGCAAAAACGCAGGATTTTGAAGCGTATATGGCTTCTAGCATATCCGAATGGAACGCTTGGTTTCATTAGGCTTTCCCTTTTACCTAAATTGACGAAGGGGTTTTTTTTTTCCCTTAAAAAACGAAGGTTAAAAGCAACATGCTGGGCCAATACAAATAGCCCATTACGGCCCACCCCACCATTCAGCAGCAAGCCGATAAGGCCCATCGCGAAACCCCGTTGGCGGCATATCCCCGAGAATTGGCGCTCCGTTCCCCCAAAATTTCCCCATTCCCTTCCCCTTCCTCTCCACTCGCCGCTCCCCGCGCAGAGAAGGGGAACCCGCCGCCGCCGCCGCGCCGCCGCAGCCCATGGCCTCCTCGTCGGAGAACGCGGGCGCGCCGCTAGAGGAGGCCCAGGCCCCGCCGCGGCCGAACCCGGACCCCAGCGAGGGGGCGGAGGGGGAGGAGGAGGAGGAGCCGAAAACCCTAGAGCATGCGCAGGAGCTGTTCGACAGGGGGTCCAAGGCCATCGAGGACGAGGACTTCGTGGACGCCGTCGACTGCCTCAGCCGCGCGCTCGAGATCAGGTTAGGGTTCCATTTCCCCCCATTCCCCGCTTCTCCGACCTAGTTACCTGAAGCGAACCCGCGTGTTGGTGGGTTTTGGGAGGAATTGATGGTTAGTACGGTACGAATCTATCGGGATCTGTTGGTTTTTGCACGAGCGCTTGTGTAATTCGGGGATTCGGTCCACTAGGGTTTAAGGGGTTCTGCAGGAATTTGCTTAGCAGTAGTGGTTTCGTTTCTGTGAGCGAGATGGAGAGATTCGTCGATTTGGCTATTGAGCTATGAGCCCTGTCTCTGTCGATTTTTTGTTTTTTTTGGTTAAAAATAGTCATGATCCTTGTTTTTTTCAATAAAAATTAATCACGAGCCTGTGTTGGTTGGTAGCAATACGTGGCAATCATTTGTCATGATGTATAAATGTGTTCTCCATCAATTAAAGCGAAAATAGTTAAGAAAAGGGTGTTGTCTGTGTGAGAATATGAAGATGTTTTGGAAGTCAATCAACAGTGAACAAACTTAGGACCTTGTATGGTTACATGGTTGATGAAATCTGTGTAGAGTTCAGTTTTTTTTATTGTGTTGCTCTGGCTCGTTTTTTCCATTTCCGACTGAGTCCTGGTATAAGTTTTTTTAAGGACCTTTGTAATGGTACATTGACAAATTTGTCTGTGTGAGAATACGCAAATGTTTTGGAGTCAATCAACAGTAAACAGACATTAGGACCTTGTATTGTTGACATGGTTGATGCAATTTGTGAAGCGGTCAGTTTTTGATTGTGTTGCTATTGCTCGTTTTTTTTTCATTTTCAACTGTGTCCTGATATAAGTTGTGTTAAGGACCTTTACAATGGTACACTGACAAATTTCTGCCTCTGTTGCCAACTAGGACTACACATTATGGAGAGCTTGCTCCAGAGTGTGCCAGCACATATTTCAAGTACGGTTGTGCCCTGCTATACAAAGCCCAGGAGGAGACTGATCCTTTGGGCAATGTTCCCAAGAGTGCACAATGAGGAATCAGTGAAGAGTACAACAGCAAAAGATGATAGTGAAAGCTCAAAGGCCTCTGCGTCTTCAGAGAAAGTTGACGCTGAAGAAGGTATACTCTTGCCACATAGATCAATGTTCACTGAAACACTCAATTATTCTGTGTATGTCTGTAATTTATAACAAAAGAATAAGTTTGAACTCTTCTGTTTGTCCGTTTAGACCTGCTAATATTCTGTGGAATACATTTATATTCAATTATTTTCTCCTGTGTGTTTGCATAGTAATAGTAGTTGGTAGAACTAATGTCTTGAATTTTCGTAAGCATCATACGATTCCATTTCATCCAAGTAGTTTGTTTTTTTTCCTCAAACCAATTATGCGATAACTGTAGTAAATGAGTTAGGAGATATCAGAAAATACTTTGAATGCTCGTACATAAGCTTGCCTATGTGATGATTATATTTCAAAGTTGAGGTGATTTCAGCTATTTTTCTTCAAGATTTGTGTATTTAGTGGTGTGCTTGCTTGAATAAGTATCCTAGATTGAATAGACAAGTATCACTGAAGCACTAGATTCATTTGATTCTCATGCAACTAGCTGTCTAATCATTCTTGCATGGACCAAATTCTACTCAGATATAATTTGTGTTTTCTAGTTTGGTGTTAATATGTTATAACATCGCTTTCTATTTTGTTATGTGCCTGTTTCTTTTTAACATGCAGTCCAATAATAACAGTACCAAGGCTGAACTCATGAGTTAATTGATGGTTATGTTACTTGTGTTTTTTATTCTGGCTGTGGTAAATATTGATATAATCCTTTATTAGGTCAAAGCTCAAATGGCAAAGATCTCGGGGATGGAAATGGTGAAATTGAGAAGGATGATGGTGATGATGACGATGATGAGAAGATGGGAGATGAAGAAGATTCTGATTTGGATCTTTCCTGGAAAATGTTGGACATTGCAAGGGCAATAGTTGAGAAGAGCCCGGACAACACTTTGGAGAAAGTAAAAATTTATTCTGCTCTCGGTGAAGTCGCATTGGAAAGAGGTAGTCACAATTACCTTATGTTACAATCCTGCATTTGATTTGTGAATTCTGTTAATACTGATGGCTCGCTTTTTAATTTCAGAGGACATAGACAACTCACTCAGTGACTACATGAAAGCTTTAGCCATGTTGGAGCAATTGGTTGAGCCTGATCATCGTCGAACTGTGGAACTGTATCCTCTGTGTCTCTGCCATAGTCATACCATCTTGTGTGCCATAGAGCAGTACTATTATATAATTCTGATTCACTATCCGATTGCTGTGGTGCTTGCATCTGTAGATGATATGATTACTGTGTGCCATAGAGCAGTAGTATCACTTCGGTTTTGTGGGTATATTGGTAGCCTATTAATGATAAGACTTGTTTGGCTAAACATGTCCCGTTCTTTATAGTCTTTATGTTATTTCATTTCATCTTGGTTCATCTGACATTGCACGTGTAGTTTTATATACTCAAATGCACTTGTTAATTAATGCAGATGATATGATCGCATCCTGACATACTGTATATGTTTTGGCCTTTTGCTCTTCCTTTCTAAATTTCCTTAAATCAATCGTAGAAACTTCCGCATATGTTTGGTTTACGAACTGGCATCCAAGATTGAAGATGCAATCCCATATTGTGCAAAAGCGATTTCTTTGTGCAAGTCACGGATACAGAGCCTGAAAGATTCCAGGGATGCTTTGTTGGCGGCTAAAGATGGTGATGCATCTGCTGCTGAAGGAGGCTCAGGAAAATCTGCTCCTGAAGCTGAGATAGAGCAGCTTAGTGGCATATTGAGTGATCTTGAGAAGAAGGTAAAACAGTTAACAGTTTCATTTTGATTTGCATCATGAGCATTGTACTTTGTTAAGGAATAATGACATCTCTAAATTGTTCTGTGTTCAGCTTGAAGACCTGGAGCAAGCCAAGTTGACCTCAGGCTCTGCTATAGATGAGATCATGAAGACGATTGCATCCAGGGCAGCTGCTGGGCAGAAAGCTGCTGATGGGATGCCAAGAGCTGCATCTTTTACTTCTTCCCAGATGGCCACTTCGAGCAATGGCTTCGACTCCTCAGTCATGTCTACGGCAGCAACAACCGGAAGCACCGGAAGTACTGTGACTGACCTCGGGGTTGTAGGCAGAGGCGTCAAGCGAGCCAACATCAAGCCGATCGCAGCAGAACCTGCTCCAAAGAAGCCTGCAGTGGATTCAGCATCTGCGAAAGGCGATAGCAGCAACAGCTCAGAGGTTCTTCAAGCAGCGCAGAATGGTGACGAATCTGTATCGAAGTAGAGTATCAGTTCGCTAGCGCCACCTTCTTATGTTAACTTGCTGGAGGTTTCACTTAATGTGGGCTGCTGTCGTCCGTTTTAGTACATCTGTTTAAATTTGAGGCACTCCATCCTGAGCCTAGGACGATGTAAGGTTAAATTGCAGAGAAGTTCATCAAGCATGTCGAGTCGTGTCTGATATACGATCATGCATGTTTATTGAGATGTGCAATCTGAGTTGTGTTTTCGAAATTGATCTGCGTGTGGATTCACCGCCACTTTGCTAGTTTGCGGGGCTATTTCCGTCCGTATTTTTTTTTGTCGTGATGGGCATTCAGAATTTGTGGTACTGACTGCTGACCTCTGGTAATTGTACTGTGGTGTAGTTTCAGCATCTTTTGATTCTTGATTGGTGTTGTCCACCCACAAATTCAGTTTATGAGAGGTGTTGGGCCTCCATTCTCCAACGTCTCTACAGCAAACTAATTATCTGACGGTAGATGATGCCGTCCATTTCTCTAGTCTAGAGGTAAAATGACTTCCAACTTCAAAGTAACCAATTTTTTTACAAGACAAATTTAAAAGTAATAATAAACATTCCAGTTGGGCTGATGAGGCGAAGGCAGGAAAGCGTTGTGGTGTGGGCGACGGCAGAGCTAATTGGGCCATGTGCTGGCAATTTTTCTTTTTCTTTTTTTTTTTTAAAAAAAATGTGTTGGCACAGTACGCCGGGTGCCGCCGGCCGAACCGCCAACCGGCCGCCGCGGCGCCCCAGTTCTCCGGGAATCACACCGGTGCGGTGCCCCCGCCCCGACCTGACCCGTCCGCCCGCGGCCACCACCGACGGCCGGCGGCGCCGCCTGATCCGTCACCACCCGCCGATCAGGGCCGGGGATTCGATGCCAGGAGAAGAGAGCAGCCCCCGGAACCCAACCCCCCACCTCTAACCTGGCGACCTCCATCGTTGCCGGCGGCCGGTGAGCTTCTCCGCTCTCTTTTTTATTTTTTATTTTTCTTTTTGCAAAATTGGTTTTGGGATTGACACCAGCGCTAGCAATTCGGGGCTAATTGGATCGAACTGATTTGCCTAGTAGCCAAAAAACAATGCGACTGATCTGTGCCCCACCGCGTGCTTGGCCAAAATGGCGCCTGGAAATCTGGTAATAATCCCACGGTGGTGTGAAGGCTGAAAACATCTGTTCGAAAAAAAAAAGAAGCCGAAAGCATCTGTGATTGTTGGATGATGCTTGCCTGGCTGTGCAGGCCAGGGTCGGGGCTCGTGACATCCGCCCGTTGGTGTCGCTTTGTGCAAACTAATATATACTTATGGCGATATGTTTCTTGAATTCTTGTTGGCAGATGTAACTATGCAATGCAGGAGCATATGACAGGCTGTTTTTGTGGTGTTGCCGGCCGTCAAATATCTTTGTTGCATTAGTTTTGCCATCAGCAACTTGGCGCGGAGCCCCCAAGGATATATGTACCTATAATTTTTTTTACAGCAATGGTTTAGCAGTATTTCTTATACTTTTTTATTCTGAGACAGGTGAGATTTCCCATATATCATAAGGATCTTCCTGCAGCTGCGTCCACCTGAAGGACATCAAATTAAAAGACTCCGGAAGCAATGATCCAGATGCTGCAAACTTGAGGGCAAGCAAAGCACAAGAAAAGAAAGGCGATGGGGGTGGAAGTGGTGGGTGTATGGCAGGGCGCCGTGGGCGCCCTTCTTGAGAAGCTTGGTGCGCTGCTGGCCGGGGCTGACGAGCACAAGCTGCTCACAGGAGCCAAGGATGAAGTCATGTACCTAAAGTCTGAACTCGAGAGCATCCACGCCTTCCTAAAGAAGATGTCAGATGTGGAGGAGCCCGACGAGCAAGCAAAGTGCTGGGCAAGGGAGGTGCGCGAGCTGTCCTACGACATCGAGGACAAGGTTGACGAGTTCGTGCTCCGTGCCAGCGCCGAGCATGAGCCCAGCTCCAATAGCAGTCCCCAACATGGCTTTAGGCGACTCTTCGATAGGTGCCTGCGCTTGTTCACAACACTCAGGACTCGCTATGAGTTCACAAAGGAGTTCCGATGCCTTAAGAGACGTGCTGCGGAGGCGATTGAGCGGCGCACAAGGTACAAGATTGATGATGCTCTCTCCAAGCCTAGCTACATGGCTGTGGATCTTCGTCTTCTGGCTATCTATGCAGAGACAACCGGACTTGTGGGTATTGATGGGTCAAGGGCCGAGCTCATTCAGTTGATGATGGAGGACCAAGGGGTACCAGCACAACAGCTGAAAGTTGTATCTATCGTGGGATTTGGGGGTCTTGGAAAAACTACGCTTGCAAATGAGATTTATCGCAAGCTAGAAGGGGAGTTCCAATGTCGAGCTTTTGTTTCTGTGTCGCAAAAACCTAACATTAAGAAGATCCTGAGAAGTATCCTCCATCAAGTTGGTTATGTGCCTTCCATGCACACCAACATAGAAACGTGGGACGAAGATCAGCTGATCATCACACAACAAGGATTCCTGAGGGATAAAAGGTACATAGATTTGTGTTTTTCTACTGAGGTTGCTTTTTAATCAGTCTTTATTATTCAGTTAGGAAAATTACTTAGCAGTTTCTGTGTCTCCGATTCTCTCTAGAGTGCTTATGGTTATATGTATTCCCCTTTGTACCACTTTGGAACAATATAATTCTAGCTTTAGAGATGCACCTTTCAAATCCTCCAAAAACTTTTCTGTTCACTTTTGCTCATGAAGTAAAGCTTAGCTCCACATCATTATATTCCTACATTAGGATAAATAACCTACTCTTTCCTTTTCTTTTTGTAAGCTGTACATGCAACCAAAGATTAAAACTTTTTGATCCTTGACCAATACTAAGGGCCTATTTGGTATGGCTCCATCTGATTTTGATTCTTTATGAGAGCTGATTCTCTGAGAGAAGTGATTCTGTAGCTGGAAGTGATTCTCTTTTATCTCTAGCATAAACTCTCAAAACCAGGATGAAGAATGACTTCACAGAATCAGGAGAAGCTTCTTTTTTCAGCTCCCAGCCTCTTAGTTCATTTCAGAGAATCACTTAACAGAATCAGCAGAGAATCACTTCTCAATGGAAAACTGTTTGGTAGAGCTCCTGCCGGATTCAGCCGAGAATCAGCTCTGGGAGCAGCTCTGCCGAACGGGGAGTCTAAGAAGTTGTAGATTATACCATACAAATTTGGTATCACTAGATTCATATTTGAAAGAGCATTTATATGATGTCAATTTCATGTTCATAAACATTATAACATATGAGGTCTCAAAAAAACATTATAACATATGACATTAACGGTCAAAATGTGAGACTGCACATTGGTCAAACCATGCGCTTACATTTCGAAATGGAAAGAGTGTTACTTATCTGCTCTGTGAACATTAACACTCTGACCTGTTGGTAGGCAAATGAATGAAATTTCTATTTTCTGTTCCATAGCAGCTTGGAGGCCCGCTTGCCAGTGTTAGGAAAAAGATATTGTCAAGCAACCTAGATTCGAACCTGTCTCATGTTATTCGTGATTTAGCGACCAGTTTTCTTTGGCTTATTGTGATTTTTCAGTTATTTGAGTTAATATTTTTTACAAAAATCAAATCGAAACAAAATGTATTGAAATATATGCCTTTTTCTCATTTCAAAGAAAAATGAAACCCATGACCTTTTCCACAATCATCTAACATTCATAATATATACTGATTTGGCCAAGGATCTATGCACGCATATTGTTTGCATGTTCAGGATTTCATATATTTTTTTTTTGCCTTCTTTATCTTAAAATTTGAGCACTTTGGTCTTATCCTAAATCTGCTTCACCTTTGTTTCTGTCAGGTACTTAATAATTATTGATGACAGATGGGATGTATCGGCATGGCATATTGTTAGATTCGCTCTACCAGAATGCACCAACAGCAGTAGAATAATAACTACAACAAGAATTGAGGCAGTGGCTAAAGGATGCTGTGACAATCGTTATGATTATGTCTACAGGATGAAGCCTCTTAGTGATCAAAACTCCAGAATCCTATTTTTCAAAAGAATATTTGGTCCAGAGAATGCTTGCCCTCCATATCTGGAAGAAGTGTCAGCTCGAATTTTGAAAAAATGCAATGGTATGCCACTTGCAATTATCACTATATCTAGCCTTCTAGCCAGTCAACCATACAAACTACAGGAACAATGGCAGCACATATTGAACTTGTTGAGCTCAATCTAGTGTTGCAGGTTCGACGCCCGAAAGGATGAAAGATGCAGGAGGACGGAAGAATGTTGCTGCGGCGCCGCGGACGATGGGTCCGAAGCCATGGCGGGGGCCGCTCCCGTCGGCCAGGACATCCCCAAAATTCACCTTGGAGGATGCGCTGGCCAGGGCTCGGCCTGCCTCGAAGGCGGACAAGGGCAGCAGGGACTCAGGCGTGCCCACTGCGCGGCACTCTGCGTCGTCTCCGGCGCCGACGGGAACGGCCGGCGAGCGCCCGACGGGCTCCCCGAATTCAAAATTTGAAGCGTCCCGACCGAGGGCGCGGGATCCCGGAATGCTTGGTCGGCCGGCCGGAAAGGCCGACCTTATTGGGCCGGGTCGCTCAATCAAATTGCGTCTTGGAGGAAGAATGGCCCATTTCAACTTTCTTGCTGGGCTTTGTGACCTTTTCGCTCACGCGGGAAGACCGCGAGCTTTGATGCAGTCGGCACGCGCGCCGCCCTCGCGTGACGCTTCGGTCGCCTCGCGCATTCACTCCACGGCGGCTCGGGTGCCGAGCTCTGCAGTCGAGAGAGTGGAGGCGGGGGACGGAGGGGCAGCACACCGCTGCGACGACATGGAGCGGCAGGGCGCTGGTGGTCGTGGTCGAGGCTACGGCATGGGCCGCGGCGAGGAAGAAGAACAGTTTCTTGGCGGCGGCGGCAGTTTTCAGGGCGGAGGCCTTGGGTTCGACCCGGGGTATGGTGATGCCAGGGGAGGTCGCGGTCGCGGGTGGCCGCGGAGTGGCTTCAGGCCGCGCGGTTCCAGGGGCTTCGCGCCGCGCCGCGGTGGCCACCCTGGCAGGCCGGGACGCGGAGGCGGGACTGGTCGACACGGCGGCTCCCCATGGAGCTCGGCGGCTGGTGGCCGTGGAGCTTTCGCGAGTGGGGGGAATGCTACTCAGTGGACAAGCAAGCCGCCGCTTGGTCCTGGGGCCACCCCAACTGGCAACTCCGGTGACCCTAGTGAGCCGGCACCCACCGCCGGTTCAGGAGCTGCCGGTATGGATTGGGACCAGGAGGTGGAGGCGGAAGAAAAGGAAAAGCCCAAGGCGGGGAAGAAGGAGAAGAACTGCAGTCGCTGTGCACTGAAGGGTCATCTGGCTGCCGATTGCACTAACAAGGTATACTGTGTTATCTGCGATGGCCATGATCATGTCAATCACCGCTGCCATCTTCTCAAGCAACCACGTCCGGTGGCACACGCAGTTGGATACGCGGTGGCTGGTTTGGGATTTTACCATATCCCCCACCCGCCGTTATCTCGGAAGAAGGACTCCAAGACGGCTCTTGTCAAGGTTGTTGGGGGTACTCTCTCCACTGATCAGGTGGTGGCGCAGCTGCAGCGCGTTGTCCCCGGCAAGTGGAAATGGGAGCCCGTGGTTCATGAGAGGGACTCGTTCGTCGTTCCTTTTCCATCTAAGAATGAACTGCAGCGGGCAATCGCTTATGGTGGTGCGGATGTTCGTGACAATGGTGTGCCCAAGGGGGTTCGGATGCAGTTTGAGGAATGGCATGAGGAGGAGGAAGGCTATCTGCTTCCTAAAGTGTGGGTTCGGGTCACCGGCATTCGGAAGAAGTTGAGGGAATTTCTGAATTTATGGGCCATTGGTTCTATGCTTGGCTCTACCCAAACTGTGGATATGGAAACCACACGCAAGAACAATTTCGGGCGTATTTTGGTGGCAGTTTTGGATCCTAAGCTGCTGCCCTCAAAGCTCGATATTGTAATTGGTGATCATTACTTTGATTTAAAGTTCGAAGTTGAACCGGTGGGTTTTGATGACAATGGAGATGAAGTGCACTTCAATTTTGGGGATGGGAATGGTGATGACAACCAAGATATGGAGGAGGACACTCCCAGTGATCACAACCTGGACAGGGAGGGGAAACGGTCCAGGAGGGAGCACTCTGATGCTCAAGGTGAAAAAGATGCTTCTCTTGGAAAAGATGGGGCTGCTACTAACAGCACCAAAGAAGCTCCTTCCATGACTATGGAGCAAAGAGAGGAGATGGAGGCGAAAATCCAAAGGATGGCAGCTGAAATTATTGATATGGCAGTGGACAAGACTCTGGACTTTTGTGCGGATAAAGTTCTTGCGGAGGAGGACGATGATCAAATGGATGGAATGCTTGACGATGAGTTCGACGAGAATGAGGATGATCTCCTCGAGGAGGAACCCATGGTGATCAGGGATGTGGGTGTGCGGGAGTACGTGCCACCCGGGGATGAGTGTTTCTCTGTCCCTACAGGGGAAACAAACCTGGAACTCATGCATACAGTAGCTTCGGGCGGAACTGCGGCCCTGGTGGACCGGCTTGGCCGCGCGCGTACGCGTGCGCGCCCTGCCGCGGCGGATGTGCCGGCGCGCCGGGCCACTGGGTCTGCTCCTCCTCGCTTCAGGACCAAGCTGCAGCGGCTGGGGTCGGCCTCAGCTTTGCCGGACAATCTCGTGGCTGCTGCTGGGATAAAGGAGGCGGCAATCTCGCCAACGCGCTCGAGCCCAAGGCTGGCGGGCGTGGCCGACCTGCACGCTCTGGAGAAGGCCAAGAAGCGAGCAGCCAGGAGGAATCTCGATTCTGAAGGTAACACCACATCCTTTTGTTCTTTTTCTGATCATGCTATTTTTACAAATGTTAGAAACTTAGGTGTAGCACTAGGTTCTAACTCCAAACAAATTTCGGATTCAGTTTCTCTTTTGAAAAAGATAGAGTTGCATCGTCTTGAAACACAACCAGATCCTAGTTTGGATAATCAAAATTCGGACAAAGACCAAAATGGAAATGCTGAGGAAGAGGACTATGATTTCGAAAACCTTACTCTTGGTCACTTATGTGGTGATTTTGTGGAGGAGGTTATGGACGAGGACAGTGATCACCTAAGCTGTGATTTCCAAACTGTCTTCAAGAAAAACAAATCAAAATGCTCCTTTAGAAAGAAAGGTAATGCTAAAATTAGGATAGTTAAAAAACACACAACGAGTGCAAAATGAAAGGAATCTTTTGGAATAGCAGAGGTCTCAGTGACTTGGCTAAATTTAGGTTCCTCTCTGATACTAGTAGGGAAGAGAAGCTAGACTTCATCGCTCTACTAGAAACCGGGAAAAAGGATTTCCCACAGGGCACTCTAAATAATATTTGCGCAGGTCGTGACTTCCTATGGCACTGGTCGGAACCCCACGGTAGATCCGGGGGCATCCTACTAGGCATTAATTTGGAAGTTTTTGATATAGGAAGTATTGACGAAGGTGACTTCTATGTGAAATTCCACCTCCAGAACAAGGATGATGGCTTCCGTTGGGTTCTAGTGGCAGTCTATGGGGCTGCTCAAGATGAATTTAAAGAACCATTCCTAGCTGAACTAGTACAAACTTGTGCTAAAGAAAATTTGCCTCTTCTTGTAGGTGGTGATTTTAATATCATCAGAAACCCACAAGAAAAAAATAATGACAGATACAATGATAGATGGCCTTTCCTCTTCAATGCGGTCATAGACAGCTTGGATTTAAGGGAATTGGAGCTGTCCAATCGTAAATTCACATGGGCAAATTCTAGGGCCGTACCTACATATGAGACTCTTGACCGCATTGGTTACTACCGAATGGGAGGCAAAGTTTCCACTGGCTACGGTCCAAGCTCTAAATAGAGACATCTCCGACCACACCCCGCTACTAATGAGTACGGGGAATGGAACTCACTCTAATAAACAACCGCTATTTAAATTTGAGCTCGGTTGGCTACTGAGAGAGGGCTTTTCGGAGCTGGTGGCACAAGTATGGAAAAATGAGACCCGAGGTCGAACACCATTACAAAAATGGCAGTTCAAAATCCAAAAACTTCGACAATTCCTAAGGGGTTGGGCGAAAAATACTAGTGGTACTTATAAGAAAGAAAAAGAGGAAATAATCAAAAAAGCCGATGAATTAGACAAAAAGGCCGAAACACATGTGCTTAGTGCTCAAGAACTTGACTTAAAGCAATGTCTTAAGCAACGCCTTGGAAAGTTGCTAAGGGAGGAAGACATAAAATGGTACCAAAGAGCCAAAGCAACTAAGTTGTTACAAGGCGACTGTAATACCAAGTACTTCCAACTAGTAGCAAATGGGAAACATAGGAAAACAAGGATCTTTCAGTTAGAACAAGAAGAGGGCATAATAGAAGGTGATGAAAATCTTAAGCGTTTCATCACCAACTATTATAAGGGACTCTTTGGTGCATCGGAACGAAATAATTTTACCTTGATTGAATCGGCTAGAGATGACATCCCACAAGTAACCAAGGTGGAAATGAAATTCTTACCTCACCTTTTTTGGAGGATGAGGTCAAGAAGGCAATCTTCCAAATGGAGCATAATAAGGCACCGGGACCTGATGGTTTTCCAGCTGAATTTTATCAGGTTTTTTGGGACGTCATCAAAGACGATTTATTATCCCTCTTTCATGAGTTTCACAAAGGACATCTTCCTCTGTTTAG
>CM014271.1:85732824-85763090 GCA_004135705.1 Alloteropsis semialata | reverse complement strand
CAACCACAGAAGCCTACGGCGTGCCAAGGAACCCGAAGGAAGGCCACGGCGTATGATACGCCGGTACTGTGTGTATCCGGGGCGGATCATACGGCGTATATGGGTTGATCAAGATCAAGTCAGGGTCGGCAAGATTCTACACGGCGTATTATACGCCGACCTCGGCGGAGTAACGGCGTGCAAGTTACTCAGTGGCAATGTCAGATGGAGGAAGAAGAAAAGGCACGGCGTATGATACACCGGTCACGGCGTACAAGTTCGGAAGCATACGGCGTGCACAGGTAGCCGTTGGAAAAGGCATTTGACCGTTGGAAAAGCAGGCGACGTATTATACGCCGGTGGGGAAATTGCACACGGCGTATTATACGCCGCTCACGGTTTTTGTGCAGATTTTGGGTAACGGCTAGTTGAGCCCCTTGGGCTATATATACCCACCCCATTCGGTCATTTGGAGTTGCTGGAGTCCAGAGAAGTCCATCTACACCTACAAGACATCCAAGCCACCATTTGTGCTACATAGATCATCCTAAGTGAGTGAGAGAGCTAGGATAGCCCTAGTGAGTGCATTGCAAGGTGTTGTGCCTTGTGACTGGTTCTAGTGTGAGCCACCTCTTGTAATCTCGGTGTGCCGGCCCCTTGGAGTCTTGGAGACTCGCCGGCAAGTCTTCGACCCTCCGGCTTGGTGTGGAGCGGCGACGACGACTTTGTGCGGGGGAAGAGGAGACCCCTTCCTTGGTGGAGAAGCTCCGTAGTGGAGGCGGCGTCAAGATCTCCGGGAGAGTAGGTTGATGAGAGCAAGGTCTTGGTGACTTGCTCATCATCCTCTTGAGGAGCCTTTGTGGCGAGCTCAAGGCCTTGACCGGGAAGCAAGACTTGGCGACCGGGAGCATATCCTTTGTGGAGCTCCAACGTGGAGTAGGCGTAAGCCGAACCACGGGATAAATCTTCATGTCAAGTTTGCATCTCTCTAACCCTTAAGCTTCCGCATTTCATACTTGCAATTTGTGTGCCTTTACCTTTCTAGAGTAGTATCTTGATAGGATTGGCTCTAGGTTGCAAAACTCTTTGGGTGGGTGCAAACACTAGAAGAAAACCTTAGTTGCACATCTAGGTAGCATGTCGTAGTTTACTTTTGTGCAATTAGCTTTCATGTGGTAGGCCAAAGTTTTAGAAAGCCTAATTCACCCCCTCCCCCTCTTAGGCTATCACGAGCATCGATCTCTTTCAAGTGGTATCAGAGCCGGGACTCACATCTTTCACAAGAAAACGCCCATTCAATTGGCAATTTGTGAAACCGGCTCATTTGATTGGTTAGGCTTCACCGCCTAGTGAGTTAACTCGTTGAGGAGAGGATGGATTTCTTAGGATCAGCTCCACGTTTTGATGGCACGGGGTTTCAAAGATGGAAAGTGCTCATGGAAGCTTTCCTTCAAGCAAAGGGGCTTGATGTTTGGCGTGTGACTAGTGAAGGTAGAAAAAGTGACTCCAAAGGCGAAATGCAATATGATTCTACCGCTAGGAGCATCTTACTATCTTCTCTTAGCAATGATATCTTTAATCGTGTATTCACTTGCAAA
Source organism: Alloteropsis semialata (assembly GCA_004135705.1). Classification (NCBI taxonomy): domain Eukaryota; kingdom Viridiplantae; phylum Streptophyta; class Magnoliopsida; order Poales; family Poaceae; genus Alloteropsis; species Alloteropsis semialata. The sequence goes on along the minus strand of CM014271.1, from coordinate 85,761,513 downwards.
GATGCTTATGAGTTGTGGACGGCTATCCTTGAGAACCATGAGGGCACAAAGGATGTGGCAAATGAAAGATATCATGTTCTCAAGGATAAGCTAAACAACTTCAAGCAACTTGAGCATGAGGATGCCGAACAAATGTACTCACGCCTAACCATGCTTGTGAATGAGATAAATTCTTTAGGTGTCAACAACATCGACGACATGGGCATCATTCGGTTGTTGCTCCATAGCCTTCCGAAGCCGGACTATGATTTGATGATTGCCATACTCTACGAGAAAGACCTCTCCAAGAGCACACCAAATCAAGTCCTCAACAAGGTGATGGCTTTTGAGCTTCGCAATGGAATCAAGCCAAAGCCAAGATCTTCTTCACCTACTCCAAGCATTGCTCTTGCGAGCAACCAAGAGAAGAAGAAGAGCAAGAAGAAGGAGGAGAGCTCAAGTGAGGAAGAAGAAGAAGAAGAAGAAGAAAAAGAAGAAGCCTCCTCAAGTGAAAGTGATGGTGATGAGATGTCCCCCGAGCTCCAAAGACAAGTCAAGAAGTTGATCAAGAGCATGGAGAAGATCAACTCAATGGGGTACATGGTCCACGTCAAGGATGGGAAGCATCATCAACACATGATGATCAAGAAGATCAAATATGAGAAGAAGAGGAAGGAGAAGAAGGAGAAGGAGCCCAAGCATAAAGCCTTCACCACATTCGGAGAATGGGTGAGTGATGATACACTCAACAACAAGAGCTCCTCTCCATCATCACACTTATGCCTCATGGCCAAAGGTATGGAAAGCGATGTAAGTGATGACTCCGATTCCGATTCCGATTCCGATGATGAATCCCCCGCTAAACTTCTCACCTTGATTCATGAACAACAAAAGGGCCTTAAGAAATTAACCAAAGAAAATAAGGCTCTCAATGATCTTAATGCTCTCCTTGTTTCAAATTTTGATAATTTACTAGGCAAATACCAATTGCTTAGCAAGGAGCATGAAGAACTCAAAATTGAGAGCCTTAACAATCAATCTAAGGACTCTTTGTTAAAATTGGAGAAATCAATTTCTTGTGATATTCCTATCTCCAAGGTTGATGCCTCTACTTCTTGCATTGATTTAATTGATGAATCTTGCTCGCCCCCTTGCAATGAGAAATGCTTTGAGAAAATTATTGTAGAAACTCTAGATGATCTCATTGCCAAGGAGAATGAAGAGCTTAAGCAAGAATTGGAGAGTCTTAGGCAAAGCTTGGCAAACTTGAAGGGCAAGAGCATTGGAAGCAATGTCCAACCTCCTCAAGATAACCGTGATGACATGGTGAACAAGCTTGAGAAGGGTGAAACTGTGACTTGCTTCAAGTGCTACAAGGAAGGCCACAAGTTCTATCAATGCCCACTTGTCAAGGGGACGCCCAAGAGTGAGAAGAAAAAGGCCAAAACCACCATCAAGAGCTCCCTCATCTACACCAAGCCCAACCGCAAGAACAAGGTAAAAGCCAACACCTATGTCCTTAAAAAGAATGCTAATGGCAAGGTTGTTGCTAGTACGGTTGGGAAGCCCAAGATGAAGGAATGGGGATGGAACCGACCCATTTGGGTGCCCAAGGAAGTCATCACCAACATGAAGGGGCCCCAAAAGGTTTGGGTTCCAAAGGATACTTGAAGCCCAAGATTGGCTTCGGGGGATTTGGAGGCTTGGCTCACAAGAAGAGGAGAAAGATCACATCAAGAAAGCCAAGCTTGCAAGATTGGATATCATGTACCCAAATCCCCCACACTAAGGTAAAAGAGGTAATGGTAATACAATTCAAATTCTTTGCCTATTTACCTTGCTAGATTTGCATGTGCTACCCTTCATATCTAATGCATTCATGTGGTATCTATTGCAAATTCTAGTGTTACTATCATATGGTAAGTTGCTTGTGCCATGCACTCTAACCCATGAGCAACTTACATGGTTTACAAAGGTTGTGTAGGTTTTCTACACTTGGTCACTTTCATGGTACATGAGCTTCACAAGGTATGATTTTGGTACCATGACCACAAGCTATAAACTTATCTTCCCATTTGTTGTTCAAAACAATGTGCATATACTTGATAGTGATTCAAACACTAAATGCACACACTTAGGGGGAGCTTAGCTTATGGATTGTGATTTTGGAGACTAACTTGTTCATCAAGCTTTTCTTTATTGTCTCCGTATGCCGTGCATATCATACATAGAGAATGTGTTTCACTCACAATGTGATCTTTCAACTCTAATGTATGATTATAGAAATTTTGGTGCTTTCATGCCTAATTGAGCCTTGGCCCATTGAGTTTATGATTTTCATATCTAAATTCATAGGCTATGTACTCATACATTCCCATTTGGTTAAGTATCACACTTGTTCTTTCTTGTTATTTACTTTCAAGTGATACTTGACTAACTCCCTAGGCCACTAATTCCCTCTATGAGCTATGATTGCTTTTGATAGGTCCTTTTAGGTGATTTGATTCTAAAGGGGGAGAAGTTTGGATCAAAGCAAGCTTAAGTGTAAGTGACCTCATGAGATAGGGGGAGAAGCCATGAGAAAGAGGGAGGATACATGTAGGGGGAGAAGACATGAAGGAGATATTGGACTTAGGGGGAGGCCATACCCATGGTGAAACTTCAAATTATATGGGGGAGATGGCTACCTAATCCAATGAAAAGAGTGATAAGCATTCAAGCAAGTGTAAGTGCTCAAACTTGGTCAATTTTCGCATATTTCATACTTGCTTTGATTGTGTTGTCATCAATCACCAAAAAGGGGGAGATTGTAACAAAAATGGCCCTTGTGCCATTTATATTGTGATTTTGGTGATTGAATGACAACATAGTCTTTGGGACTAATGTGTTTGTTAAGCGTCATACTTAGGAAATTACATCCCAAAGAATGATTCCAAAGCCTGCAGAGTTAAGCAAACGGCGTATGAAACGCCGAGCACGGCGTACAAACAAGAAGGCTACGGCGTGTGGCAGCAGATCAACCAGGAAAGGAATATTCCCCGCGCCGTATAATCCGGCGACAGCGGCGTACAACCACAGAAGCCTACGGCGTGCCAAGGAACCCGAAGGAAGGCCACGGCGTATGATACGCCGGTACTGTGTGTATCCGGGGCGGATCATACGGCGTATATGGGTTGATCAAGATCAAGTCAGGGTCGGCAAGATTCTACACGGCGTATTATACGCCGACCTCGGCGGAGTAACGGCGTGCAAGTTACTCAGTGGCGATGTCAGATGGAGGAAGAAGAAAAGGCACGGCGCATGATACGCCGGTCACAGCGTACAAGTTCGGAAGCATACGGCGTGCACAGGTAGCCGTTGGAAAAGGCATTTGACTGTTGGAAAAGCATGCGACGTATTATACGCCGGTGGGGAAATTGCACAAGGCGTATTATACGCCGGTCACGGTTTTTGTGCAGATTTTGGGTAACGGCTAGTTGAGCCCCTTGGGCTATATATACCCACCCCATTCAGTCATTTGGAGTTGCTGGAGTCCAGAGAAGTCCATCTACACCTACAAGATATCCAAGCGACCATTTGTGCTACATAGATCATCCTAAATGAGTGAGAGAGCTAGGATAGCCCTAATGAGTGCATTGCAAGGTGTTGTGCCTTGTGACTGGTTCTAGTGTGAGCCACCTCTTGTAATCTCGGTGTGCCGGCCCCTTGGAGTCTTGGAGACTCGCCGGCAAGTCTTCGACCCTCCGGCTTGGTGTGGAGCGGCGACGACGACTTTGTGCGGGGGAAGAGGAGACCCCTTCCTTGGTGGAGAAGCTCCGTAGTGGAGGCGGCGTCAAGATCTCCGGGAGAGTAGGTTGATGAGAGCAAGGTCTTGGTGACTTGCTCATCATCCCTCTTGAGGAGCCTTTGTGGCGAGCTCAAGGCCTTGACCGGGAAGCAAGACTTGGCGACCGGGAGCATATCCTTTGTGGAGCTCTAACGTGGAGTAGGCGTAAGCCGAACCACGGGATAAATCTTCGTGTCAAGTTTGCATCTCTCTAACCCTTAAGCTTCCGCATTTCATACTTGCAATTTGTGTGCCTTTACCTTTCTAGAGTAGTATCTTGGATTGGCTCTAGGTTGCAAAACTCTTTGGGTGGGTGCAAACACTAGAAGAAAACCTTAGTTGCACATCTAGGTAGTATGTCGTAGTTTACTTTTGTGCAATTAGCTTTCATGTGGTAGGCCAAAGTTTTAGAAAGCCTAATTCACCCCCTCCCCCTCTTAGGCTATCACGAGCATCGATCTCTTTCACCGCTACACCCACACAGACGCTGAACTGCTACTAGTCACTTTGAAGCAGCTGATGATTGATATCCATGGTTTTAGCCCCTGAAAAATTGCTGCAGTTAGGGAGAAAGTCCGATGCTGCACTTTTTCTGAATTAAAAAAAATGTGCTTTTCTAAAAGCACAGGCAGGCTTATTATACCCAATCAAACATCATCTCCAGTAAGAAAGGGACATACAATGAGTCAAACACTATAGAACAAGATCTCAAAATCTCTCTTCAACTTTATTTGCACATGCTCAATGTTCACATACAAAGTAAATGTTAGTCTATGCTTACAAATGTGGTGATTTAGTAAGCCCCGTAATTCCGAGCATATGATGAGAAACTGGTAAAATGCAAATAAAACAATATGAAAAGGACATTTCATACCTAAAAAAAGAGGCGCACTGCACTGCATTTCAAAAGTAGAACATATTTTTTAGCTAAGGCCAACAGAGAAAAGACTGTTTGCAGATGTATCTCAATAGCATCATGCTGTAGATTTTCTGCTCTCGTACCTTGGCCCTATATGGAGAATTTATCCAATATTCTAGCTCTGAGAGTATGTTTACTTTGATGTTTTGACAGACATGATTCCGTTTTCTTTTAAAGCTTGTCCCCATTAAATGATCTACAATTTCAGGCGTAGTGGTGAAAATGTTAACTTCTTTTTGTCCTCTTTCTCAATCCATTTCATGATCGAGCCTTGCAGCCGGATAGGCGCATGTGCAACCCATAATTTGAGGAAGTGAGGAACCACATATGGCCGTTTCTCCCGCTTCTGATCCTGTCGTTGCACAATCCTTCCTCCCCGAATCATTCGCCGTGTTCTCTGCATCTTCTTGCTTGCCTTCACAACATGAATATATGCAGTGCCCTGTTTTGACTTCCAAAGCATCTGGTAGACTAATGTTTCTGTTTTTTGGTGGAAGTACTCTACTGCCTTTGCCAGTGTGATCTCTTCTAGCTGTGCCAAGGTAATGTCTGAATGCACACAATATTGCTCCTCACTATGGTTCACCGCTATAGCAGAACTTTTATCTCCAGGGGACAGGTCCTCTGAAGAACCATGGGGCATAAAGAGGAGTCCAGCTATCAGATATTGAGAATCTTGCAGCCAAATCTCGTCTCCATCCAGTGAGACTTGGCATTCCAAATGCGCTTCGATAACTGGCTCTAGAGAAATATCCGATGTGTCTGTGTTGCTACTACAGCGAACTTGATGCTGGTCAATCTGCTTGCAACATGATGGATTTGGGCGAAGCCATTGAGAGACACAACCGACTAGATTGTCCCAATGTTCTTTCTGGCGCGAATCAACAAACGGCACCCATGATAAGTCTTGTGTAGGCAGTTGCATAATTTTATTCCTAATAATTTCAACCTTAGACTTGAAAAGAGGTGTAAACAACTGCAGGCACTTAACCGCAATCCCAACTATGTCCGTACACTCTGAAAGTTGTAGCATGATGCTGAAGTAAAAATTATTCTCTGGTGCATTACCATCTTTCTGGATGAAAACCAGGGAAACCTCTACTCCTTGATCTCCAGTAATGAAGGGTAACCACAGTACAAAAAAAGCACTCTCATTTCCCTGATCTATTTTGTGCTGCATCTTCTTGCCTGAAAAGAAGTTTTTGATAAAAGGGTTGAAGGGCATGTGACTGTGTGGTGTGCAACCAAGCTCTATGAATCTCAAGAAGTCGTTGGCACCATCCGCATACCACTCAAATCTTTGAACAACAGATCTACTTAACTGGTTATCGTGGCCAAAGGCAGAGGAGATAAATGACTTGGCAGCATGTGCTATCCGTTTAGGAAAGGCTGAATTCCTCACTTCCTGTTCTATCTGTTCTTCTTCTAGGATTCTATTCTTGCATTCGCGCAGCGTGTCATCACACTCTTGAGCAGCACGCTTCAGCTTTTTACGCCACCTCAACAAGGATGCACCAGTGATCTGCCAATTTTCAGAAGTCTCCAGAACAGCCTCCAACTTAATGTGTGCCATCTCTAACCTCTCCAAGTTTTCGTTGGCCTTTGATTTCACTGTCCCCTCATGCCTATTAACGAGGCCAGATAAGATTTGGCTAACTGTTTCATGGACAACAGCAGAACTGACCATACCCGCCATTAGAATTCAAGCATCTATAGCATCCCTTCCCTGCTCAGGAAATGCAACAAATAACAGCATGCATATGAGATTAAATATATGGACTTCACGTCACAAGCATAGACTTAGCTTAGCGGCTGTAAGAATCTACCTTTGATAGAGTCGCGACGAAGTAGTGTCAGCTATCCTGTGTATGGAGGTAAGATACAAACTTAAGAAGGAGATACTTAGGTCCAGGACTTATAGGAAGGGAAAGGAAGCAGAAAATTCACAAACAGAGGTATGAAAACAAGGGGTCTGGAGGATTTGGTCACTGCAAGAGGGAAATAATGATTCAAGAAGGGACATCTGACTTCAATCAGCAATAAGAGTCTCAGCATCTTTACGTATTGAATATAATTGGTAACGTGCACTATTTGGTAGCAAGTTGAAAGAGGCACCTTTAGGCTGCACAAAGAATCAAATAAAGAGGCTGCTACGGTAACAAGGTACACTTGTACAGGTGGAGTACGACGTGAAATATGTCAACTTGAGCATCTTTCACACATTAATTCAGTACCTTATAGGGCAGGGAACTTAGAAAGGCTTGGTATTTACCAGATGAACGAGACAGCTTGAAACAGCCCCTTGTGGCTGGCAACTTCCTAGTGGATGAAGCAAATCTGAGCCTCTGCAAAAATTTCCATGTGGTTCTCACATAGCTGACTTCTAGGACTCACCGACATTTTCCATTACATCTTCTTTTTCTGTGTCCTGGCCCTCACTGCTTAACTTGATTTTGCTAGGACTAGATGCATCAAAGTACAGAGGACGGATTGCTGGGTTGGAAAAAGGGACTACTCTACTCCTATATCTGCAATCCAACCACTCAACCTAAGCAAAAGATTTGTCCGGCATGGCCACTGTAGAAGATTGTTGCGTCGTGTGAAGAGCAATTGTGTTGCAGTCTCTCCTAGTCCTAGACCTAGCTCGATCGTGCAGAGTCCCGGTCCTAATCGCATCGACTGACAGGCTACTCTGCTCTAGTTCGAGACGCACTCGATGCAGAGGATATGCGGGAGCGGGACAGATGGGGGAGTAAAATCAAGCTTACCTTCAGTTCCTGCCCGTCCTTGAGCGCCGCCCGTAGGGGCGGCCGCCATCTCCGGCCGCCTCCGCCCCCGTCCATCCGACCGGGCGACACCGCCATCTCCGGCCGCCTTGGCGGTCACTGCCGTGCGGGGCCCAGAACCGGAACTTTGTTGCAGGCTGCAGCGTTATGGCGCTAGCCTGGGCCGGGCCCAGAGTCTTCACAATTCTTGCTTTGGCCCATCGACGACTTCCGGTCAAAGTAGCTTCACGGAAGTATCCAATTCCAGTAGGTTTCACATAGGCCTGGCCCACAACCCAACCTGAGCGGAGCGTGGCGGGCCATCTGGACCTGCCGGGCTATAGAAGCGCTGCGACACATCTCTCCCTCCTCAATCAATTGCTCAACGAACGAAATTCACAATGGAGCACAAATATGTTTTTGTCTACAAATCTCAAGGAGAATGTTTTGTCTACTTATATTATGTAAATAATCCTTTGGTATCGAAAATTATTGCAAATATATGAAAAGATAAGCCATATTTAAAATACTTTTGATGATAAAGTATATCACAAACAAAATAAATGATTCTTAAATATTTTTTTTAATAAGATGGATACTCAAATGCTATGACAACAGTTAACAGTGACAACGGTGGTAATACTAATCAATTATTATCCTTGTCGATCATGGCATCCACATATGAACACGTGCCAATAAGAGTTGAACATTCCACTGAGCAGTGCATTAAAGGGGAGAAAAGTGCACAAAGTAGGCCTGCTAATGGGGCTAAACCCACCCCTTACCCAACCCATCCCAAAGCTTATCAATATCAAATGGCAACCTACCCCAACCCAAACACTCAACTAAATAACCCGCCCCGCCCTGCCCCATTTGATGCTTAAATCCGTGGGTATGCGTACCTAGGTCTGCTAATGGGTTAATTAAACCCTCATCACCCACATTTAACTAATAAGTAACTCTCTCTCTATATATATAGATATTTCATAGCCTGACTTTTGAGGTGGGGCCCACGTGTATGTCTAGCCACACTGCTTTGCACTGAGTAGCTGACAGTCATACTGAGTCATCTGCAACAAATTTCAGTCAATTTTGATAAAATTTTATAGTGTGAACGCGACGTTTTATTTCTAGGGTCCGGCTCTTTATGTGGGCCCACGTGTAGGTCTAGCCACACTGCTTTGCACAGAGTAGCTGCCAGTTATACCGAGTCATCTGCAACAAATTTCAGTCAATTTCGATAAAATTTTATAGTGTGAACGCGACGTTTTATTTCTAGGGTCCGGCTCTTCACGTGGGCTCACGTATAGGTCTAGCCACACTGCTTTGCACAGAGTAGCTGCCAGTTATACTGAGTCATCTGCAATAAGTTTCAGTCAATTTTGATAAATTTTTATAGTGTGAACGTGAGGTTTTATTTTCAGGGTCCGGCTCTTGACGCGGGTCCATGTGTAGGTCTAGCAATGGACATTCTACCAAGAATACACCCATTCCAACCGCGCTCCTCCTAACCCACCCCAACCCGCATTTACATAGAACCCGCTCCGTCCCACCCCATTACCTAGTACAACCCATTTCAACCCATCCAAACACACTCCACAACAAAACCCACCCATAAAACCCATTTCAACCCAACCCATTAGCAGGCCTAGCACAAAGAAAATATCAAAGTTGACCACCATGTAATATTACATGACCAAAACGTCTGACAGCACGCAAAATACACTCTACTGGATCAAGCACATTTTTGCGATTCACCAACATCACTAGGCAATGCTGGTTATAGGCAGGAGGGTGACTGAATCTCTGAACCTGAACAGCATCTCATACATAGGCAAAGCATGCCCGCATATATGCATGCATTTCATTAAGAAACTGGGAACAAACAGTTACACGACCAATAAAATGCACCACAGATAGGGACTACTGAAGAGGCATGAAACAAGGAAAAGACTCGTAGTCTCATTCTAAGAAACAAAAATAACCCTGTGACAATCTGAACATACTTTCAGACACGTCTTCTGTTTCCAGCTCTGCGGGTCTTGGACCTTCTATTGGTTTTGAACGCACCAGCTCTTTCAATGATCGGCTTCAGCAGACAAAATTTTGCAGAACCATGTTCAGAGATCCAAGACACTGAATAATCTTCCAGCTCTGCCTGATGGACAAAACAATCAAAAGCCTTTGATCTGAACATCTCGTACATTTGTTGTATGCTAGTACCATTCTTAATTTCTTCTTTGGCCCCCATTCTCTCAACTACATAATTTTTCTGCACGCCTTCACACAGGAGATGGGGAGTGTAACGAACTCCAAACTCCAGAGGTGGTGGACGATGTCTGACGGTGTTTCTGTTGGCTCCATCAATTGAGCTACCAAAGCTGTGCTCTAGTGATGAAATGTTGGATATAAGACAAATACAAATAACTTGCTCAGGGATTATGAGTGACAACTCGGGCGACATGATGTTGTTGGCCAAAGTGTTCTGTCCATTGGCTTTGCAACATAGTGGATCTGGGCGGAGCAATCGCGTCAGTTCGTCATATGATTTTTGAATGTGTGGACCAATGGTGGTCACCCTTGGATGATGAGTGATTGACAACCGTTGTGTGGTTTGATGTATCTCTTGGCTTGTGATGTGCAGGTGTAGGATGCGACATGGCGGTCGACGGCATGCGGTGAAGGTCAAGCGCGAAAAGTTCATGCCGATGGACCGAGGGCGGTGAAGGGTGAACGAGTAGGCTTGGACTGAGGGACCCGAGGAGTCCGGGCGGAGTCATGGGCGGTCCACATGGTGCGCGGAAGAGCAAGAGTACATGATGGGATGGAGACGGCGTCGGTCGAGTCAAGCGGGACGGAGGCGAGTCGAGTAGGCGGCCCGGGAGCGGGAGCGAAAGACTTGGAGGCGTCGGAGGCTTGGCGGAGGCCGGACACGCGTCGACATCGGTCAGTCACGTCGTGCGGCGGCGTGCAAGGAGGGTTTGACCAGTTTGGCCTCAAAACTGGGGGTGAGTCACGCCTGCGGGGTGTGCAAGAGGGTTTGGCGGTTTGGTCCTCAAAACCGGCCAGAGGCAGGTTTACCGGTTTGGGCCTCAAAACCGGGCGGTGGCGGGTTTGCCGGTTTGGGCCTCAAAACCGGGGGTGACAAGTCGGAGGACGCGTGGCACCATCGCGAAACTTGCGTCGAGGCGAAGCGAAGTCGTGAAGGAGCCGGGCCCGTCCGATGCTTGCAGAAAAAGTTGGACGATTTTACCCCTGAGGGGTATTTGAGTTGTGTGCTTCATGTAGGGGCATTTTGGTCTTCTGGCCAAATGCCTATATATATGAGAGAGGCTGAAATTTCAGCCATCTCTTTTGGGCTTAGTAGGTGGGGGTTACTCATTTGTTTGTGGGTGCCTTTGGGTGAGAGGAGAGAAGAGAGGAGAGGCTCTTGTTCTTGAGCTTTTTGCCATCCAAGTTTTGTAATACTTGTGAGTGGCTTGTAACCGGATATGGCTAAGTGATTCATAGTGATTTCATCCTCTTAATCTTGTGCCAAATCTTTTGTTCCCGGCGTTTTTCTTTTTCGGATTTTCGGAGGTATTTTCGGGGAATTTTTGTTCTTCGCGATTGAGCCCAAATCCCGTGAGATTTGTTGGGGGAATATGTTGCTAGGATCCTTGTGAGCATTTACCATATGATTCCCCTTCAAAACCCTCTCGGATTTGGCTTGAATTTGAAGATTTCCCCAAAACCGAGTTCTTGCTTAGGGTTTCGGTTTTCCCCAAATTCGTCGTGGTTACTTGAGCTTTTCGAGATCTTCTTTGTAGATCTATTAGCCCTTGGGGTTGTGATGCTGTGGCTCAAGTTGCTCGTCGAATCGTTGTGTATGGACAAAGTAATTTAGAATTAAAGGAGGAAGCTTTGCTTGTGTTCTTCGTGTGTTCTTTCTCTGTTCGTGTTCAACAGGTCAGACTCAGGCATCGGGAGCGGAGAGCAGCACCACTCGGCGCGCGGGCCCCACGCCAGCGCGGACGCGGCCACCCACGGCACGCGGTGCCCAGCGAGCTGCTGGCTCGTGCAGTGGGTTGCCACTCGCCGGCCCAGTGACCAGCCAGGAGGGCTCGGTCCACTCCTGCGGCAGCACAAGTGCACACGCTGCACGCGGCCCATGGCCACCAGCAGGCTCGGCTGGCAGACAGCCCAGGCGGGGCGCTCGGCGTGCTGCACAGCACACGTACGGCAGACGAGCAGCACTGCATCCAGCTCAGCCTAGCAAGCGAGTTGTCCAGCAAGCAGGCCAACACGAGCATGCAAGCAGGCCGAGCAGCAAGCTACGATAGGCCACTCAGGTTTGGAGCTTTTCCTTTTGCAATCATTACCAATCATTGTGTAATCATCTGATAATTGCTTAATCATTTTGTTATTGCAATAATTGTTTAATCATTAGTTAATCCATGCAAGCATTAATTAATGTTAGTTAATCAAATCAGTAATCCTTTAGCTCATCCTTGTCTAGCCTTAATTAATTAAGCTTTACATGCTTAGTTAGGTTAAGTGCTTTTTAGTGAGGGGTTAGTAGTGGATTAGTTTAATCGAGTCAAGCGGGACGGAGGCGAGTCGAGTAGGCGGCCCGAGAGCTGGAGCGAAAGACTTGGGGGCGTCGGAGGCTTGGCGGAGGCCGGACACGCGTCGACATCGGTCAGTCACGTCGTGCGGCGGCGTGCAAGAAGGGTTTGACCAGTTTGGCCTCAAAACTGGGGGGTGAGTCACGCCTGCGGGGTGTGCAAGCGGGTTTGCCGGTTTGGGCCTCAAAACCGGGGGTGACAAGTCGGAGGACGCGTGGCACCATCGCGAAGCTTGCGTCGAGGCGAAGCGAAGTCGTGAAGGAGCCGCGTCCGTCCGATGCTTGCAGGAAAAGTTGGACGGTTTTACCCCTGAGGGGTATTTGAGTTGTGTGCTTCATGTAGGGGCGTTTTGGACATTTGGCCAGCGCCTATATATATGTGGAGAGGCTGAAATTTCAGCTACCTCTTGGGCTAGTTAGGAGGGGGGTTGCTCATTTATTTGTGGGTGCCTTTGGGTGAGAGGAGAGAAGAGAGGAGAGGCTCTTGTTCTTGAGCTTTTTGCCATCCAAGTTTTGTAATACTTATGAGTGGCTTGTAACCGAATATGGCTAAGTGATTCATAGTGATTTTATCCTCTTAATCTTGTGCCAAATCCTTTGTTCCCGGTATTTTTCTTTTTCGGATTTTCGGAGGTATTTTCGGGGAATTTTTGTTCTTCTCGTTTGAGCTCAAATCCCGTGAGATTTGTTGGGGGAATATGTTGCTAGGATCCTTGTGAGCATTTACCATGTGATTTCCCTTCAAAACCCTCTCGGATTTGGCTTGATTTTGAAGATTTCCCCAAAACCGAGTTCTTGCCTAGGGTTTCGATTGACTCCAAAATTCGTGATGGATACTTGAGCTTTTTGTGAGATTCTTGGTGGATCTATTAGCTCTAGTTATGATGCTTCTGTGGCTCGGTTCGCTCGTCGATCCGTTGTGTATGGATAAAGTAATTTAAGATTCAAGGGCGGGGCTTTGTTGTTGTTCGTTCTTGGTTCTTCTCTGTTCTTCACAGGGAGTGCGGGGGCGTCGGGAGCAAGGGGAACAGACGACGCGCACGTGGTCCAGGCGGTCCAGCGCTCGGTGCGGTCGGCGGAGCGGCGGTGTCAGTCCGGCTCGCAGCTCACGCGGAGGCCCGCGGAGTGAGGCTCAGCTGCCAGCCCGCTTGGCAGTTGCGGCCAGCGGCCCAGACAGCAAAGCGCGGGGCAGTGGGCTGCTTGGCAGGCGTGGCCCACGCGGCAGCTAGCAGGCCTGCGGGATCAGCGCACGCAGTTCAGCACAGGCGAGCAAGCAGCCAGCAGAAGCTGCATGCCGACCAGCCCAAGAAAAGGTTTGCTTTTAGTTTTTGTATTATTAGAGAAATCATTGTTTAATCATTTACTTAATGCAGTTCATATCTGTCGATCCATGCTTAGCTTTTAGGTTAATCTTTTTGCTAATCCTGGTGTAGCTTTAATTAATTCTTGTTTAGCCTTATTCAATTATGCTTTGTATGCTTAGTTATTAATTGTCAGTAGCTATTGGTTTTAGCTACTTGTTTTATTTAAGCTTTGCATGCTTAGTTAGGTTAAATGCTTTTTAGTGAGGGTTTAGCTGTGGCTTAGCTTAATCTCTTGTGCAAGCTTTTTCAGTGTCTTGCTTTTATTTCCGCTTTGCTCTGTGCTTCTTTAATCGTTCCTAGGGTGAGCTTGTCCCGAGTTGACTTGTTTTACCTTGGCAGTTTTGAGAGAAGTGTGTTTGGGGTTGTAATCGGGATATAGGCCTGGTCTTCGAGAGAGAATTTTCAGAGGCTCCCATTCACCCCCCCTCTGGTCGCCTGTTTCGGTCCTTCAGCAAGCATTTAATAGCATCCCCAACTATGTCTGTGCTTTCTGATAGTCGTAGCATCAACGCTAGGCAGAAACTCTTTTCTGGCATCCTGCAATTCTTATACAAATATGATAGCGCTGCCTCTAAACCACGATCCTCGAAAGATATGGGTGATATATAAAATTCGCGTAGTTTGGTTCCCTGTTGCATTTGGTACCTGAGAGTTTTCCCTTCAAGAAGTTGCCTGGTAAGAGGGTTGGAGAAGGTGTACTGCCGAAGCGAACAGCCAAACTCCAGGTCTTTTATAAACTTTTCAGCTCATTCTGCAAACCATTCAAATCTTCGGACATCCATGCCACTTGGGCCATCTTTGTTCAAGCCAAATAAATAAGCAATGCATGATTTGGTAGCCTGAGCAATCCGTTTAGGGAAAGAGGGGTGTGCTATCATTACCCCTTCCTGAATCTCTTCATCTTCAAGTGCTCGTAGCTTGTACCTCTGCAGGACATCACCACACTCCTCAAAAGCGCGCTTCAGAATCTTCCTGCGACGAAGCAGTGATACATCTGTGATAGGCAACTTGCTGGATCTCTCGATTGCGAATTCCAGCTCTGTATGAGCCATCTCCAGCCTCTCCAAGTTGTGACCTTCGGATACTTTTTCCTCCTGCTTGTTGAATATGTATGAAGACACTCTGCTGACAGTTTCCTGCACAACAGCTGAAGTTGCCATTCCATCCATGCTGGATAAGTGCAGCTGAGTTCCCTGCTGAGAAAACAAACAAGGTTACTATTGTCTTTTTTGAGTACGGAGCTGCGCATACTATTGGATTGTAAAATTCTCACCTGTTCCTCTTGCTGTTTTATGCAGTGCCGTAGTGCGCTGCCAGACCAACTCAATGAAACAAATTTGAAGTTGGTTCACAAACAGAGTGCAGGAATTGGTACTCTGGCCAACCTTATTGATTTGTACTGTGTGCAACAAAACACAGAGGCATATCTAAAGTCTAAACTCAAAGGAAGAGTGAGATCCAACAAATAAAGGACGATTATGTAGTACTCTGTAGTAGAACAGTTATAAACAGCCAGTAAAGCTATGCGAAAGGCAGAGGAAGGTTCTTAAGAAGTCGCATTCTGCTGCAGAATAGTTTATGTCTGCATAGGGGATTTCTCCTCCTCGAGAGGCATGATGTATTCTTTCTTAATTCGAACTTCGAACATGTAAGCTCATTGCTTGGCAAAGTTTCTTGCAAGCATTAGCTAGTTCTCATCAACTCTGCGAGATCACCAATATGAACGACCAATTGCATCTTAAGCTCATTGTCAGCAGTCAGCGATACGATTATAGAACTGATTACATCACCGTCAGGTTCTTCTCCAGCAATTGCGACGCGGCAGATGGTTGAGTTGCTTCCTGCAAGGAACAAATCAGGGTTGCTTGTCTGATTAACGCTTTGCAGGCCACGGATATTGACTTTTGTGTTTAATATTGGTTTGGGCGTTTGGCGTGTTTCTCCCTCATGGACCCTACTTTTCCTTTGTGGATTCAATTTCAGCATATGAGGATGAGGTTGAGGACCAATGGAGGTCACCCTTGCATGATGAGTGATTGACAACCGTTGAGTGGATTGATGTGTCTCTTGGCTTATGATGTGTAGGTGCAGGATGTGACATGGCGGCCGACGGCGCGCGGTGAAGATCAGGCGCGAAAGGTTCATGCCGATGAACCAAGGGCGGTAAAGGATGGACGAGTAGGCTTGGACCGAGGGACCCGAAGAGTCCGGCGGAGTTACGTGCGATCCGCATGGTGCATGGAAGAGCAAGAGTACACGGCGTGATGAAGACGGCGTCGGTCGAGTCAAGCGGGACGGAGGCGTCAAAGGCTTGGCGGAGGCCGGACACGCGTCGACATCGAGGAGGTCGCGTGGCGGCCAAGCGGAGATGGATGGTTTGGGTGGTTTGGGCCTCAAAACCACCAGGCAGGCAGGTTTGCCGGTTTGGGCCTCAAAACCAGGGGCGCGTCCGGTGCGGCCGGGTGCGGGATGGAGGGCACGTGGCGCCATCACAAAGCTTGCGTTGAGGCGAAGCAAAGTTGTGAAGGCGGCGTGTCCGTCCGATTCATCTGCAAAAAGTTGGACCGTTTTGCCCCTGCGCGGGTATGTATCTTAGTCATAGGAGTAGGGGTAATTTCGTCTTTTGTTGGACTCCATATATTGAGGGGGATGGCTGGTTGGAGAGGTGGTTCTCTTGCCCCCTTGAAACCCTAAGTCATTTGTATCTTGCACTAGAGAGAGAAGAGAGGAGATGAGCACCTCTTGCCTTCGCTCTTGATTTTGTGATGTAGCCTTGAATTCTTGTGTTTGTACAGGTGAATACCTCGTGATGCTAATGGAAGTTGTTTGAATCCGAGCTCCAATCTTCCCCTTCTTCTAGTTTCCTTCTCTTGGTATTTTTGCCATTTTCAGAGCTATTTTTGGGGCGATTTTCGATCTCGCGATTCGTGGTGTTTTAGTGCGATTTTCTTGGGGAAAATCGAAGCTAGGACATGCCAAACATCACCTAGGGTGTTCCCCTTGCAATATTTGGCACGAGCTCTTCGGATTTTAGATTTCCCCGAAAATCCCCTTCTCATGTGTTCTTAAACGAATCCACGAAATTGAAGGTGATAGCTCGATCTTTTTGTAGGGATCTCTTGGGCTAGGATTCACCATGGCATAGTGATGCTACAGCTGTGAAATCGTTGGATTCGGACCTCGTTTGAGTGGTTTTCAAGATTTGGATTTTGGGGTTGTTCTTGAGCTGTTCTTCACTTGTTCTTGACTCTTCCGAGATCCACGAAATTCGAGTGTTGCCTTGATCTTTTTGTGGAGATCTTTTGGACATAGACTCATTATGTTGTTGTGAAGCTATGGCGCAAATTTTGTGAGTTTTGGAGGTCGTTTGATCCTCTTTTGGAGAGTTGACTTTATTTGCGGGCTGTTTTTCTGGGTGACCTCGGTGAGCCAGGTCGGACTCAGGTGACCTGGATTTACTTGGAATTATTTCGCCTGAGACAGAGAGCTTAACCTGGCTCAGCCAGGTTGGACCCAGGTGAGCCAAGTTGGGACTAGGTGAGCCAGGTCCGTCCCCAGGTGAGCCAAGTCTGACCTAGGTGACCTGGAGATATTTACCACGAGACAGAGAGCTCCACCTGGCTGAGCCAAGTCCAGTCCAGGTGACCTGGGTTCAACAGAGATCTTCGTTGGCTTTGCTTCCTTGCCAAGTTTGTTTGTGTTTGCTTCCGCTAGCCTCTTGGGCTATACCTAGCATTATCCTTTGATCCAATGGCTCCTCCATAGCTATTTGGATTTGATCTTTCTAGAAGATTTGAGGTTTGGGTTGAACATTGGATTTGAGGCTGAGATTCTCGACGAGAATTTGTGAGGCTCCTATTCACCCCCCTCTAGTCGCCATTCCAGTCCTTCAATTGGTATCAGAGCTTTGGTTAGGATCACTCCACCTTAACCGGCTCTATGATCCAAGATGGCGACCGCTGAACGCTCTTCCTCGACTGCGCTCCTTATTTTGATGGGACTGATTATCGATATTGGTCGATTCGCATGAGAACCCATCTCCATAGTAAAGGAGCATCAGTCTGGGAGATCACTGTGGATACCATTTATGTTATTCCTGCTGTTCATGCTTCTCAAGCAGATAAAGACAAATTTAATGCCAACAGCAAGGCAGTCGATATCCTGCTTTCGAGTTTGAGTCGTGCTGAGTTTGACCGTGTTGATGACCTGGATGTCGCTCACGAAATCTGGACACGCCTCAAGGAGGCTCATGAGGGGAACAGCCAGGTCAAGGCACGTCTGTTTGAGACCTACCGGCGTGAGTATGAGAATTTCTCTCATCTTCCCGGTGAGTCTACCGACTCTCTCTTTCAGCGCTTTTGAGCTATTATGAACAAGATGAAAGCGAATGTCGCCGTTCTTCCCTATACCGATCATGATAGTGCTTTGAAGCTCTTACATGCTTTAGATCGAGGTGTATGGGGAACGAAGGTCGATGCTATCATTGAGTCCACTGGCTATACAACTCTTACTCTTGATGAACTTTTCTCCAAGCTGAAGTCGACAGAGGTTGACATACAGCTTAGATCCAAGCAAGTGAACCCTATTGATCCTCATAGTATGGCTCTCATGTCAGGATCTGGACAGTCCTCTTCCTTGGCTAACGCTAACTCTTCCATCAAGTCGTTTGCCTTGTCTTCTTTGTTGACTGTTTCAGAGGAGCAGTTGGACGAGCTGGAGGACGAGGAACTTGCCTTGATCACAAGGCAGTTCATGCGCTTCAACGACAACCGCAAGAACCGGCGGAAGGGCTACAACAATTGCTTCGAGTGTGGGAAGCCCGGTCACTTCATCGCCGACTGTCCGAGGAAGGACAAGTCCAAGGACGGGTACGACTACTCCAAGCACAAGTTCAAGGAAGAGAATGACTACAGCAAGCACAGGCCAAGGGACAAGAAGAAGAAGAAGAAGCACGTTGACCGTAAGAAGGCCAAGGCACGAGCCTTCATCACCTCCCTCAGCGACGTCGACTCCGACACTGAGGATCAAGCTGATTCAAGCTCAAGTGAGGACGATCATAAGGAGAAGAAGAAGGATGCCAAGAACGTCACCGGTCTCTGCTTCTACTCCGAGAAGAAGCGTGGAGGGTACTGCGTCATGGCTCTCAACGCCGATGACAAGAAGGACGACATGGACAGCGACTCCGAGTCGAACACTGAGGTACCTCAAACTCACGAACAACTTCTTCTTGAGAATGATGAACTGAATGATTGCTTGGTCAATCAAGACAAGCTGTTGAAAAGGGCCGCTCGTGAACGATCCGAGCTGAAGGCCAAGCTTGAGAATGCTTTGTTAGAACTAGAACTGCTTAGGGCTGCTCCTACTATTTCTGAAGTTCTTGAATGTGATGAATGCTCAGTTCATATGGTTAGTCTAGCTTCTTTGCAATCTAAGTATGCCTCTTTGGTTGAGGAACTAGATTTGGCTAGAGCTGCTTTAGATAAAGTTAAGACTAGACCTATGTTGCTTGGTGCTTGCAAGTCTTACCCTGCTTTGCAAAGTAAACTTGATAATGCATATGCTAGGATTTTAGAGCTTGAAAAATCTGCAGCATTAGCTAAGTCTAAAATTCCTGAATGCACTGTATGTCCTGCACATCTTGTTGAATTGAATGATGCCAAGTTTGCTTTGGGTCTAGCTGAGGATGAGAACACCTACTTGTGTGTTATTCTGAGTTGGGTCTCAAGTAGGGAACTCAGTTGGGTATGATGATTCAGAAGTTCAAGAGAGCTTATGGTTTTGGGGTTGGGAGTGTGCCTTATGACAAGAAGTGGAACTGGTTGTATGAGAAACTTGATGAGTGCCGAGGGGTGATTCTAAACAAGAAACCAACAGAAGCCAGCACCTTTAAACCACCCATTCCAAGTGAGAAACAAACCAGTCCCATGAGTGAGGAAAATCCCAAGGATGGAATGTTCACTGAGCCACCAAGACACCCACCTAAGAAAGCTATCTGGGTAGAGAAACCAAACTTTCTTCGGAACAAGCTAGACACTCTTCCAGATATTGCTAGGGAGCGTCCTCCACCAAAACCAAAAGCAAAATCCCAACCAAGAGTGAATCCACAACCCAGAGTGAACCCTCAACCAAGAGTGAATCCCAAACAGAGAGTGAACCCACAGCCGAGAGCAAACCAACAGCCAAAGGAGCGTGTGAGGTTCTTCTGTGAGTTCTGTCACAGGGATGGTCACCTTGAGGAGTTCTGCTTTCGCAAGAAGAAAGCTTTGAGGCATGAGCGTGAGTGGGGTAACCAGGACATGTACCATCCTTCCTATGGTGTACATGAGCCTAGGCCAGCTCCTTTGCCTCGTGGTGGTAGGCGTGAGTTCACCAGGCGTGATCCAAGGCCCCCTCTGTTTGACTTTGGACAACACGGCCTTGGTTACTCGTCTCGGAGGTTCCACGGACCTCGTTACCCTCCTTTCGGGGAACGTCCTCCTCCGATGAGACGTGAGTTTGTGGATTGTGCTGACCCTTTTGAGCAGATGGCTCGACACTAGTACTATACTGGTTATACTAACCCCAGTGTTGAGACATTTGCTCATCCTTACTCTTACCTTTCTTACTGAGCAGGTCGGAGGCCTGGAGAACACATGGCTCATCGACTCCGGTTGTTCTCGTCACATGACCGGTGATCATAGATGGTTCTCCAGCCTCACCCCAGTGATGACCAAGGAGTACATCACTTTCGGGGATAACAGCAAAGGTAAGGTGTTGTCTGTCGGTGCCATCAAGATAAGCGATAACTTCATGTTGAAACAGGCAGCTCTTGTTGATTCGCTTGGTTTCAATTTGCTCTCTGTTTCGCAACTTCTTGATGATGGCTTTGAAGTGTGCTTCAAGAAAGGAGCCTCTCGGATCTTGGACTCTCGAGGCAATCTTGTGTGTATGATCATGCCCGAGGGTCAAGTTTCTTGTGTTGACTTCTCTAAGTCTTTCGGTCTCCCTCGTTGCCTTGTTGCTGATTCCTCTTCTGAGCTCTGGAAGTGGCATAGGAGGTTGGGTCATTTGAGCTTTGACTTGCTCATTCGCTTGAGTGCTCTTGACCTTGTCCGAGGATTGCTCAAGCTCAAGTTTGAGAGAGATCTAGTTTGTTCTCCCTGTCGGCATGGCAAAATGGTTGCTGCTTCTCACCCACCTGTAAACCAGGTGATGACTGACCATCCAGGGGAGCTGCTGCATATGGATACTGTTGGTCCAGCTCGCGTTTGTTCAGTTGGTGGGAAGTGGTATGTCCTTGTTGTGGTCGACGATTTTTTGAGGTATTCTTGGGTTTTCTTCATGGAGTCTAAGGAGGAGGCTTTCCTTTTTGTTCGAGATCTGATCTTGAGGTTGAAAAATGAGCGATCCAATGATGCCATGAGAGCAATTCGCAGTGACAATGGCACGGAGTTCAAAAATGCTCATTTTGATACCTTTTGTCGTGATTATGGTCTTGAGCACCAGCTTTCTTTGCCTTATGGTCGTCCTTAGAACGGTGTTGTTGAGCGGAAGAATCGAACCCTTGTTGAGATGGCTAGGACGATGCTCGATGAGCATAGGACTCCTAGGAGGTATTGGGCCGAGGCCGTGAACACTGCTTGCTATATTGCTAACCGAATCTTCTTGCGAGCATTCATGAAGAAAACCTCATATGAGCTGATGCATCGTCGAGCCCCCAAGGTGAGTCACCTAAGAGTATTTGGTTGCAGGTGCTTCATCA
This sequence comes from Alloteropsis semialata, assembly GCA_004135705.1. Taxonomy (NCBI): domain Eukaryota; kingdom Viridiplantae; phylum Streptophyta; class Magnoliopsida; order Poales; family Poaceae; genus Alloteropsis; species Alloteropsis semialata. Next base: position 85,740,313 of record CM014271.1, on the reverse strand, counting down.
TGAAACAAGGTAATTTGGACAAATTTGAATCTCGATCATCTGATGGTATCTTTTTGGTTATGCTTCTCATAGTCATGCTTATCGTGTACTTAACCTTGAAACTAACCGGATCATTGAGACATGTGAAATTACCTTTGATGAAACTATGCCTTGCACAACTCCTGTCTTTGAGCTTGCAAGTGACCATGAAATGAGGCAGAGCATCTTTGAGGAAGAGGTTGAACTTGCAGATTGTGGTGATGAAGATGAGGATGTGATCAATCATCTTCCAGCTGTTGCACCTGTACCTTCTACTTCGACTACTTCACTTGATGGTCCAGACCCTACTTCCACTACACCGGGCCATCAAGATGTACCACTATATGATCAAGATGAAGAAGATCAGGTTGACACAGCTACTGTTGAGGGGGAGGCTACTTCAGAGCGTGAAGCTCCACGGCACATTCAGCGTCGCCATCCACCCCAGCAGATGATTGGTAACTTACATGATCGCACCACCAGGCACAAGTCTAAGCATATTTCACATTTTGCACATTCTGCATTTGTTGCCTCTTTCGAACCCCGAGATGTTGGACACGCTCTGTCTGATCCAAACTGGGTCAATGCCATGCATGAGGAGTTAGAGAACTTTGAGCGAAATCGAGTCTGGGTGTTAGCTGAACCACCACCAAATTGCCATCCTATAGGAACCAAATGGGTTTTCAAAAACAAACAAGGTGAGGATGGGTTGATTGTGAGAAACAAAGCAAGGTTGGTTGCCCAGGGTTTCAGCCAGAAAGAAGGGATAGATTATGAGGAAACCTTTGCTCCAGTTGCCCGTTTGGAAGCGATTAGAATTCTTCTAGCCTTTTCCGTAGCTAAAGGTTTTAAGCTCTTCCAAATGGATGTTAAGAGTGCCTTCCTAAATGGGTTCATTGAGGAAGAGGTGTATGTGAGGCAACCCCCGGGTTTTGAGAATCCTAAACACCCTGACCGTGTCTTCAAACTCCAAAAAGCTCTTTATGAGCTAAAACAAGCACCTAGAGCCTGGTATGCTAGGTTGAAAACCTTCTTGCTTCAGAATGGGTTTGAGATGGGTTCAGTTGATAAAACTCTTTTTCTCCTCAGGCAAGGCAATGACACTTTGATCATTCAGATTTACGTGGATGATATCATCTTTGGTGGTTCTTCTCATGCTCTTGTTGCCAAGTTTACAGATACTATGAGCAGGGAATTCGAGATGTCCATGATGGGTGAGCCGACCTTCTTCCTCGGGCTACAAATCAAGCAAAGCCGAGAAGGCACCCATGTGCATCAAAACAAGTACACGAAGGACATGTTGAGGAAGTTTGACATGGCTGATGCCAAGCCTATGTCAACCCCCATGGCGACAACGACGGCTCTGGATGCGGATGAAGATGGAGAAACGGTGGACCAGAAGGAGTATCGGAGCATGATCGGCTCCCTCTTGTACCTGACGGCTACGAGGCCGGACATATACTTCGCCGTGTGTCTGTGCGCTCGTTTTCAAGCTTCACCAAGAACCTCTCGTCGCCAAGCGGTGAAGAGAATCATGAGGTACTTACACTTCACTCCTGTCTTTGATTTATGGTACTCTGCCTCCTCGACACTTACACTTCGCGGATACTCCGATGCGGATTTTGCTGGGTGTCAGCTGGACCGCAAGTCAACTTCTGGAACTTGTCAATTTCTCGATTCTTCTTTGGTTTCTTGGTCTTTCCGCAAGCAATCCAGTGTAGCCCAATCTACCACCGAAGCCGAGTATGTTGCCGCTGCTAGCTGCTGCTCCCAACTGCTTTGGATGCTTTCCACTTTGAGAGATTTTGGTCTATCCTACTCGAGAGTTCCTCTCTTGTGCGACAGAACAAGCGCCATCAGTGTACCAAAAAATCCAGTGCTCCATTCCCGAACCAAACATATAGATGTGCGCTATCACTTCCTGAGAGATCACTATGAGAAAGGAGACATAAATCTTTGCTACATTGACACACCCTAGCAGACATTTTCACAAAGCCACTAGATCAAACCATCTTTGCTCGCCTACGTGGAGAGCTAGGAGTTTGTTTTCCTTGCTGAGTTGGTTCCTGGGGGGTCTTTCTCTTGTATCATATGTTTCATCCATTTGCATATCATGTTTCATATTGCATTTGTATAATATATTGCACTAGATGAGCTTCTCTTATATATCCTGAGTATTTGTTTATGCTCTTGAGAACTAGTGCATAGGATTGTGGTGATTTTGCAATGTACTGCTTATGCTCTTGATGATATTGTCATAAGAAATCTTGTGAGCTAAGCTTGTTTATAAAAATGAATCTTGAATGCTTATCACCCATGAGTAGTCTTTTGTCATGCGCTGCTCTTGCTTGAGATGCTAGATTGTGCTAGCTTGTACTCGGGCTGACTTATTCTTTGCATATGCCTTATCATTGTGCTTGCTTTGCATCACCTAGGGGGAGCATGTTTTCTGTGCTTCACTTGTGTCATGGGACACCTCATAAACCTTGGTTTTATATGTGCTTAATAAAAATGCAAGTAATAGAAGAAAGCAAATAATACGCATGAAAATGCTTTTATCTATGTTGCTCACTTAAAATCATCACCAGGTTGCTCTACTGTTACATGTGCTTGCCATAGAAGTAGGCTCATGGTCTCAGTGAGTTTGAAAATGAGTAGGAATGTCTTGCAAGTGTTAGCAATGATCTTATGTTGAGAATGTGTCATCCTTATATGAGCTTTTGTGATCTAGTTTGACCTTGCTCGAGTTATCGTGGCTAGACTTTTGCTCATGTGGTGATATCCTTTATAAAATATTAAAATCTAAAATTCTGCCTAAGCCTCCTGATTCTATCATAATATCCTCATGTCGGCTATTTGTGCTTACTCATGATCTGCTTCTTTGTGCTCTAGTTCATTTGTAGCATTTGTAAATGCTTTGTGATATATTTGAGAAGCTTGATAGTTCTTGCACTTCATAGCATGCATTGTATTCTCTCATGTCATCCTTGATGGTTGCATTGTCAACAAGGGGGAGAAGTTTATGCTGCATTTGCTCAAGGGGGAGAGATGTTCAAGTATTGCATGCATTTTGTGTGATAGGATGCATTTAGCTTGGGGGGTACATTGCTTTCATGCATATGTTCAGGGGGAGTTTGCTCAGTTTGCTCTTTTGCCGGTCGCCTTGAGCTTTTACCTCTTCTTGAGGAGCCGGCGGTTGTTTCAGCTTTCGCTTGTCACATGATTGGTGTTGAGCCCTTTCTGCCTCTTCTTGAGGGATCATGTGTTCTTGTCTCAGTTGTGTCGAGCCGTTGCCCTTGTCTTAGGGAACTGAGGCCTCTCATCTCAAGTGATCTGTTCTTTGCCTTTGATTGGTTTTTGATCACTTGGATGAGCTCTTTCTTTTTCTTTTTCTGTTCTCGTTCTGTTTCTATCTTCATGTCATTTGTGTTGGGTGTTGTCAATGCACTCATCAAGGGAGAGATTGAGGACCAATGGAGGTCACTCTTGGATGATGAGTGATTGACAACCGTTGAGTGGATTGATGTGTCTCTTGGCTCATGATGTGTAGGTGCAGGATGTGACATGGCGACCAACGGCGCGCGGTGAAGGTCAGGCGCGAAAGGTTCATGCCGATGAACCAAGGGCGGTGAAGGATGGACGAGTAGGCTTGGACCGAGGGACCCGAAGAGTCCGGCGGAGTCACGTGCGATCCGCATGGTGCATGGAAGAGCAAGAGTACACGGCATGATGAAGACGGCGTCAGTCGAGTCAAGCGGGACGGAGGCGTCAAAGGCTTGGCGGAGGCCGGACACGCGTCGACATCGAGGAGGTCGCGTGGCGGCCAAGCGGAGATGGACGGTTTGGGTGGTTTGGGCCTCAAAACCACCAGGCAGGCAGGTTTGCCGGTTTGGGCCTCAAAACCGAGGGCGCGTCCGGTGCGGGATGGAGGGCACGTGGCGCCATCACAAAGCTTGCGTCGAGGCGAAGCAAAGTTGTGAAGGCGGCGTGTCTGTCCGATTCATCTGCAAAAAGTTAGGCCATTTTTGAAACGACCCGGATTTCCAAATCGGAGAATCCGACTCCCTGTACCATTGTGATAGTCCCAGAATCAACTGCTATCATGTACAGATCTCATTTCAGCAAAATATCATGTCCATACTTCGATTCAGAGTACAATTGTTACAAAGATAATATGGAAACGTAGCTGATACAAACCCATTGGGCTAAACGACAAGAAGAAAGCCTACGAAGCGGTAGCTAGAGCTTCAAGTCTTCATCTCCAGTCTTTTCCACAGGCATCCTTGAGCGAAACAACACAACCCTTCACAGATTTGTTGATGGGCCGGATATGGGCTGAAACGGGGAAGGGGTCCATGGGCCACACAGATTCGGCCCATGGCCACATTGCCGACCGGAAAGGAGAGAGGGAGATGATGCCGGGTCCACTGGCAGCGACAGCGACAGAGGAACGATGGGTGGGACCGGGTTGTCAGTGACAGAAGGGAAACACCGGGATCTTCTGTGGCTTCTGTGCCCTGGCTTGTGTGTGGTTCTCCGTTCGTTCGTCGGCGCAGAGCCCAGAACGGCGGCGTCTTCTCCTTGGCTCAGTGGCGTCCTGCGATATCCGTGCGAACGGCGGCGAGACGAGGTGGTGCGGCGGAGTAGCGACGCGGCGAAGGCACATGAGGAGGCAAGGGTGCGTGCGAGAGGTCGGCGTACGGACGGGCGGCGACCGGAGCGGTGGACGATGGCAGGGCAGCGAACGGCGATGAGTGGAGCGGCGAGGTTGGCGACGAGACTGAGGAAGACAGAGAGATGCAGGACGGGGCAGAGCGCGAGATGGGAGCGTGAAACAGAGACGTAGGGCGCGAGAAACAAGAGCAGGACGGGCCGGCGGCGAGCACGGCGGCGCGACGACGATGGCGGCGGTAGAACAGGGCTCCAGGACGGCGGCTCGGTGACGGCAAGGACGAGAGAGAGAACGCGAGATGTGTGTGCGCTGAACCTACAGATGGAGATCACGGCACGAAGGCCGGACAGGCAAAACAAGCAGACCGGGGCTCACAGAACATCCATGGCGGCACGGTGATGAAACTCAGAGCGGAGCAGGGTAGGGTAGAGAGATTGGATGGGGAATTTGCTCACAGCGAGGTAGAGAAGAAGAAGATGTAGCCGAGCTCGGTGCAGTGCTCGCGGTGCAGGGCTCCGGGCGGCGCTCCTCGTCGTCAAGCAGGGGTGATGCGGCGGCGATGACGTGGTCGACGTGGCGGCGACGAGTCCGGCAGCGATTCCCGACGCAGTGAAGCTCCTCCGCTCGATTCCTTCTGCCAGAAGCTTCTTCAACACCTCTTCCTCCTCCTCGCTCCTTCAATTTGGCGACGGGATAGAGCAGGGCCTCGGCCCGGGGCGAATGGGAGAGAGCAGAGAGAGGAGGATGGGGGATTAAATAGAGGGGGCTTTCGTGGGCGAGGAGGAAGGGGGTTGCGTGGGCGAGGGGATTACTGGGCGCGGCCAGACTGGAGCGGGGAGGTGCCGTGGGCGTGGGGTCTCGTGGGAGAAGTGGGACCGGGGCGATGCGCGCGTAGGAAGGCGTCGCGGCGCGCGTGAGCGGCTGCGTGAGGAAGAAGGAGATGCTGTAGAGGCGGGGCCCGCGTGGCAGTGAAACAAAAGGAAGGGGAAAAGATGTTGGGCCGGTCGGGTTGCTGACTGGAAGTTGGGCCGGAGGAAAGAAAGGGAGGAAAGGAGAGAGAGTTTGGGCCGGGCTAGATTAGATGGGTTAGGGGTTTTAGATCCAAGAGAGAGATTGTTAGAAGAATTAGCTTTTGAATTTATATTTGAATTAGGAATTCAAATATAAATTCACACTCATCAATTAGAAACCAAACAAAAACCAAATCACACTAACAATCATTTTCCCTATTTACAAATTAAAGCACTTTTTATTTTACTAAGAGTTTATTAGAGGAGAGAGAGAAGACACTCCTAGGTTGTTAAGCAATCAATTCAAACAAAAATTTTTAGATCCACAATTTTCAACACGGAATGTTACAGACTCCCCCCCTCACAGGAATCTCGTCCCTGAGATTAAGGGTTACCTAGGGTTCGAAGAGGTGCGGGTACTTCTGTCGTAGATCTGCTTCTTTCTCCCAGGTGGCTTCTCGTTCGGTGTGATTACTCCATAGAACTTTGCAGTAAGGGATAGAAGTTCTTCTCATCTCTTTCACAGCTGTGTCCAGAATCTTCACAGGGTATTCCATATACTCCAATGTGTCCTGAATATCCAAGGCTTCCACTGGCACTTGCTCGTCTGGCACTCGAAGACATTTCCGCAACTGCGATACGTGGAATACTGGGTGTACTCCAACTAGGTCTTGAGTTAGCTTCAACTCGTATGCGAGTTTGCCAATCTTCCGGGTGATCTCAAATGGTCCCACATATCTTGGTGCCAACTTCCCTTTGATATGAAATCGCTTCGTGCCTCGAAGGGGTGACACTTTCAAGTATACAAAATCCCCAACTTCAAAGCTTAGATCTCTTCTTCGCTTGTCAGCGTAACTCTTTTGACGGCTTTGAGCAGCTTTCAGATTCTCTCTAATTTTGTTCACATGCTCTTCGCCTTCCTTAATGTCATCTGGTCCAAAGAAAGCTCTTTCTCCAACTTCTGACCATAGTAGGGTGTACGACACTTCCTGCCGTAAAGTGCTTCAAATGGCGACATCCGCAAACTAGCTTGATAGCTGTTGTTGTATGAGAACTCTGCGTAAGATAAGCTCTTTTCCCAATCTTTCTTGTATGTCAGAACACAAGCTCTCAACAAATCCTCCAATATTTGATTAACTCTTTCAGTCTGACCGTCGGTCTGGGGGTGAAAAGCTGAGCTATACTCTAAGCTTGTTCCCATAATTTCATGCAAGTGTTGCCAGAACTTGGCGGTGAATTGCGATCCTCTGTCAGATACAATGCTTCGAGGTGCTCCATGTAACCTCACAACATTATCAACATATAGTTCTGCTAACTTGTCTACTCTGTAATCCGCTCTTACAGGTACAAAGTGTGCTACCTTCGTCAATCGATCCACAATAACCCAAATTGAATCATTGCCTTTCTGAGTCCGGGGTAATCCAACAACAAAGTCCATACTAATGTCTTCCCACTTCCATACTGGAATATCCAAGGGTTTACGTAGTCCTGCCGGTCTTTGATGTTCGGCTTTCACTCTTTGATATGTGTCGCAATTAGTGTCACACCCGATTTTGAGGACAAAACCGAATGCATAGCATATGTGTGCCAGGATCCGTTCTCACACATATGTTGACGTCATCAGTGAAAATATCATAAGACAGTGTTCAAAACGAACAAAAGAGAGTACATAACTTATTACACTCAGCGATAACAGACACGAAGGTCTTAACCGTTTCACCGACAACCTAAAACGAAAGAAGCTTCACGACTTCTCCACAGGCTTGACTGGTTGACGCAAAGCCTCAGA
>CM014271.1:85702871-85731824 GCA_004135705.1 Alloteropsis semialata | reverse complement strand
CTCATTCCACCAAACTCTTGACGTACCGATCAACTGATAGGCAGCTAGTGATACACACTCCTCATCAGTGCAAGAGGTCAAGTCCAATCTTTTCTCGATTTCATCTAGCCAATCCTCGGCTTCCAAGGGATCATCTGTTTGGTCAAAGGTGGGTGGCTTCAGCTTGATAAAGCTCTTGATCGTCTTCCATTCTTTATCTTCAGGTGTTTCTTGTCCGAGAGTCACTGCATCTGCCATGCGTTGTAGTATCTGGGTCTGGGTCACAATCACTTCAACTAGACTTGATTCTGTTAGGGGTAGCACTCCTTGCTGGACATTGTTTGGTCCGTTCTCATGGTATTGAGCATCTTCGACTACTCCTTCCATATTCTGTAAGGCATAGTGGAGGTCAGTTCTAGGTAGAAGGGCACTCATACTATCCAAAAATGGAGTCAAGTACAGACATGTAAATAATAACTACTGTATAAGGCTACACTCAAGGGTAAGAACAATAAGAACCAAGAAACTGCGATAAGAAGCGCTCACTCAAGCATGCAAACATTATAAAGTGCTATCTTTAAGGCTGACTCCTACTGCCTTAAAGATCTCGCACACTTAGCGATATAACTAATTCGTGGCATGTAAGATAGGGTGGACTTCTATATTTGATGGTTCACGGTCTTCTCAGCAACTTCTCCATTGAGTTCCAATTTTCTCAGTTGAGGCTACGTAAGACTTTGCTTCAACGTAGGTAAGATAGAAGAATTTCAAGGTATGAGGGGCAGAATCAATATAGTTCAAGGAGGTATATATCAAATAGAGCATTCAGAGTATTCTTAAGCTAACGACCAGCTTAGGGTTGCGTGCTACGGTCAAGTACGGCTCTGATACCAACTGAAACAACCCGGATTTCCAAATCGGAGAATCCGACTCCCTGTACCATTGTGATAGTCCCAGAATCAACTGCTATCACGTACAGATCTCATTTCAGCATAATATCATGTCTATACTTCGATTCAGAGTACAATTATTACAAGGATAAAATGGAAACGTAGCTGATACAAGCCCATTGGGCTAAACGACAAGAAGAAAGCCTACGAAGCGGTAGCTAGAGCTTCAAGTCTTCATCTCCAGTCTTTTCCACAGGCATCCTTGAGCGAAACAACACAACCCTTCAAAGCAGCATCCAATGAATGAACTCGGGATCCAAGTCCAAACCTGCAAGCTCACGAACTGTCCCCAAGGAATGGGACAGGTCCACGTCACCATCCGTATGCAGCTTTAAGTGGCCTAATTCTAGTATATCAAATATATCAAGAAATAAGGCCGGGGTTTTCCTATGCAGCAGCAGCAACAGAAATAAAGATCTCCAACATCAGCTTCCCAAGCTATCATCTCCACGGGTCAACCCTAGCACACTAGGGTCCCGTCGCATTCTCACCTCCTGCTCCTCACGAGTCGATGGGAAGACTCCCACTCTTCCCATCTCAGCGGCTACAAGCCGGAATCCGTACTATCAGCTCTCAACCAGCCCAAAGCTATGAAACAGGGGAGAGGTAGAATGTCCCAAAAACACTAATCAGAAGAAGCCGGATCGAGGGGTGTCCATGACCGAGGACGCGGCTATACGTATAGTTTTAACTCTGCAGAGTGTGTACACCTGGCCCACCCGGGCTGCGAGCTGGTGGCCGCCAACTCGAGACGCAGCCCACAACCATGACTTCCTAGCTAGAACGGTACCATACTGCTTTCCCGGGCTTGGGACCCAGAACTGTGAGTCTCTAGCCTGGCCACCGTGGTGTCGAGAGTCTCGGAAACAAAGGGCTGTGAGACAGCCGGGCTTCGGTGGCGCCACCGGTGAGCCCAATCCTAGCACACTGCTCCACAGAAATGGTACCGCCCAACTAGAAATGGCTGGAATCCTCCCCTTCTGAGGATAAGTGGTGTGCACATTTGACAAAGTCCCGTCACCAGGTCCAACTGACTCGGCCTATGCCAGAGCAAGCAAGCCTCCAAACTGGGCCATCCGACTCCGCGGTCCGCCCGTCTACCCATTACAGGTAATATCCACCAACTCCTCCAAAGTAACCACAACAAATGTACCCGCCACAGGTACTCCGTAGGAAGTGCCCAACACACTTCCCGAGCCCCGACCAGAAGGTCGGTTAATGTCTGCTCACTCCAGCCGGGGGTTCGAAACTCTTCAGTTTTATCCCACCCAAAACTCACGCCAAGATAGATCAAGACCACAGCTATTCCCACACATGCAAGCATAGCACGAGTATAACAATGTATATAGGTATACAAGGATATCAGGTAATAATCAAAGGCTATGCATAGGTTTAACATCATCATCATGAATTAAAGCGCTAGCAATTCTAATAGCAATGCCTAATAGGATTCAAAGTCAGAATGGGCGTGAACCTGGAGCAAGGTCCTTCACTTTCACTTTGTTGATGAAGTCACGATCGTCGTGGTCGTTGTCGACGTAGTCGTCCAAGTCTTCCGAGAATCCTAATAATCGGATAAACAATAACGATAAGCTAGTTGCAAATAAACTCCAAATAAGAACCAAAGAAGAGCCAAAAGCACTCAACTCCTACTTTAACGTGTAGGTCATGATTTTAGAAGAATTATGAAACTGGTTTCATAATTTTCTGAGCTAAATTGGATTTATTATGAATTTTCTTTGATAAAACCTAATTCTGAAAGACAAGCAGTACACGGGCTGAAAGGGGAGGAGATGATGGGCCGGCTCGCATTCGGCCCATGACCGAGCTTCTGTTGGATTAGTTCACAGATTTGTTGATGGGCCGGATATGGGCTGAAACAGGGAAGGGGTCCATGGGCCACACAGATCCGGCCCATGGCCACATTGCCGACCGGAAAGGAGAGAGGGAGATGATGCCGGGCCCACTGGCAGTGACAGCGACAGAGGAACGGTGGGTGGGACCGGGTTGTCAGTGACAGAAGGGAAACACCGGGATCTTCTGTGGCTTCTGTGCGCTGGCTTGTGTGTGGTTCTCCGTTCGTTCGTCGGCGCAGAGCCTAGAACGGCGGCGTCTTCTCCTTGGCTCGGTGGCGTCCTGCGATATCCGTGCGAACGGCGGCGAGACGAGGTGGTGCGGCGGAGTAGCGACGCGGCGAAGGCACATGAGGAGGCAAGGGTGCGTGCGAGAGGTCGGCGTACGGACGGGCGGCGACCGGAGCGGTGGACGATGGCAGGGCAGCGAACGGCGATGAGTGGAGCGGCGAGGTTGGCGACGAGACTGAGGAAGACAGAGAGATGCAGGACGGGGCAGAGCGCGAGATGGGAGCGTGAAACAGAGACGTAGGGCGCGAGAAACAAGAGCAGGACGGGCCGGCGGCGAGCACGGCGGCGCGACGACGATGAGCGGCGGCAGAACAGGGCTCCAGGGCGGCGGCTCGGTGACGGCAAGGACGAGAGAGAGAACGCGAGATGTGTGTGCGCTGAACCTGCAGATGGAGATCACGGCACGAAGGCCGGACAGGCAAAACAAGCAGACCGGGGCTCACAGAACATCCATGGCGGCACGGTGATGAAACTCAGAGCGGAGCAGGGTAGGGTAGAGAGATTGGATGGGGAATTTGCTTACAGCAAGGTAGAGAAGAAGAAGATGTAGCCGAGCTCGGTGCAGTGCTCGCGGTGCAGGGCTCCGGGCGGCGCTCCTCGTCGTCAAGCAGGGGTGATGTGGCGGCGATGACGTGGTCGACGTGGCGGCGACGAGTCCGGCAGCGATTCCCGATGCTGTGAAGCTCCTCCGCTCGATTCCTTCTGCCAGAAGCTTCTTCAACACCTCTTCCTCCTCCTCGCTCCTTCAATTTGGCGACGGGATGGAGCAGGGCCTCGGCCCGGGGCGAATGGAGAGAGCAGAGAGAGGAGGATGGGGGATTAAATAGAGGGGGCTTTCGTGGGCGAGGAGGAAGGGGGTTGCGTGGGCGAGGGGATTACTGGGCGCGGCCAGACTGGAGCGGGGAGGTGCCGTGGGCGCGGGGTCTCGTGGGAGAAGTGGGACCGGGGCGATGCGCGCGGAGGGAGGCGTCGCGGCGCGCGTGAGCGGCTGCGTGAGGAAGAAGGAGATGCTGTAGAGGCGGGGCCCGCGTGGCAGTGAAACAAAAGGAAGGGGAAAAGATGTTGGGCCGGTCGGGTTGCTGACTGGAAGTTGGGCCGGAGGAAAGAAAGGGAGGAAAGGAGAGAGAGTTTGGGCCGGGCTAGATTAGATGGGTTAGGGGTTTTAGATCCAAGAGAGAGATTGTTAGAAGAATTAGCTTTTGAATTTATATTTGAATTAGGAATTCAAATATAAATTCACACTCATCAATTAGAAACCAAACAAAAACCAAATCACACTAACAATCATTTTCCCTATTTACAAATTAAAGCACTTTTTATTTTACTAAGAGTTTATTAGAGGAGAGAGAGAAGACACTCCTAGGTTGTTAAGCAATCAATTCAAACAAAAATTTTTAAATCCACAATTTTCAACACGGAATGTTACAGTTTTGCCCCTGCGCGGGTATGTATCTTAGTCATAGGAGTAGGGGTAATTTCGTCTTTCATCGGACTCCATATATTGAGGGGGATGGCTGGTTGGAGAGGTGGTTCTCTTGCCCCCTTGAAACCCTAAGTCATTTGCATCTTGCACTAGAGAGAGAAGAGAGGAGAGAGTAGAGAGGAGATGAGCACCTCTTGCCTTTGCTCTTGATTTTGTGTTGTAGCCTTGAATTCTTGTGTTTGTACAGGTGAATACCTCGTGATGCTAATGGAAGTTGTTTGAATCCGAGCTCCAATCTTCCCCTTCTTCTAGTTTCCTTCTCTTGGTATTTTTGCCATTTTCGGAGCTATTTTTGGGGCGATTTTCGATCTCGCGATTCGTGGTGTTTTAGTGCGATTTTCTTGGGGAAAATCGAAGCTAGGACATGCCTAACATCACCTAGGGTGTTCCCCTTGCAAGATTTGGCACAAACTCTTCGGATTTTAGATTTCCTCGAAAATCCCCTTCTCATGTGTTCTTAAACGAATCCACGAAATTGAAGGTGATAGCTCAATCTTTTTGTAGGGATCTCTTGGGCTAGGATTCACCATGGCATAGTGATGCTACAGCTGTGAAATCGTTGGATTCGGACCTCGTTTGAGTGGTTTTCAAGATTTGGATTTTGGGGTTGTTCTTGAGATGTTCTTCACTTGTTCTTGACTCTTCCAAGATCCATGAAATTCGAGTGTTGCCTTGATCTTTTTGTGGAGATCTTTTGGACATAGACTCACTATGTTGTTGTGAAGCTATGGCGCAAATTTTGTGAGTTTTGGAGGTCGTTTGATCCTCTTTTGGAGAGTTGACTTTATTTGCGGGCTGTTTTTCTGGGTGACCTAGGTGAGCCAGGTCAGACTCAGGTGACCTGGATTTACTTGGAATTATTTCGCCCGAGACAGAGAGCTTAACCTGGCTCAGCCAGGTTGGACCCATGTGAGCCAAGTTGGGACTAGGTGAGCCAGGTCCGACCCCAGGTGAGCTAAGTCTGACCTAGGTGACCTGGAGATATTTACCACGAGACAGAGAGCTCCACCTGGCTGAGCCAAGTCCAGTCCAGGTGACCTGGGTTCAACAGAGATCTTCGTTGGCTTTGCTTCCTTGCCAAGTTTGTTTGTTTTGCTTCCGCTAGCCTCTTGGGCTATACCTAGCATTATCCTTTGATCCAATGGCTCCTCCATAGCTACTTGGATTTGATCTTGCTAGAAGATTTGAGGTTTGGGTTGAACATTGGATTTGAGGCTGAGATTCTCGACGAGAATTTGCGAGGCTCCTATTCACCCCCCTCTATTCGTCATTCCGGTCCTTCAGAGGTTATGAATGCACATTTAGCACAGACACTTAGAACTTTGGATGGTCCTTTCCTTTATAAAATCATCATAGCTTAAACCCCCTATATAAAAAAGAGAAAGATGTGCCCCATATATACCGTGCAAGAATGTTAAAAGTTCCAGTTTCATTGCCGTTGACCTTTTGCTTTTGCCAGCAATGTACCATTTGTGGTGGCCCTGTTCCAGAAGAGCTCATATCTCCCAGCCTTCTAATCGCCCTAAGAAACCAAGTAATCGACGCAACCTACGCTGAAATCTCAACCGGGAGAGGGACTAGAATCAAAGCAGGACAGGCAGTGAGATGGGAGCAGGGTCAGGTGTTCACTTCAACTCGCCTGCGTGGTCGTCGGGGCGCCTCCTGATCGCTGGCCGGTAATCGTCTTCCTCCTCGTTTCTACACACGTATGTAGCCCTGCGGCGGCGGTGCCGCACCACCTCCATCGGCGGCGCCCCCACGTCGTCGGTCGGTCGTCTCCTCGCTCCCGACGGCGGCGGACGGGATACAATTTTGGGTACTCAGTCTGGGCCTAGCCCCGCGGCGGCGGTGCCGCACCACCTCCATCGGCGGCGCCCCCACGTCGTCGGTCGGTCGTCTCCTCGCTCCCGACGGCGGCGGACGGGATACAATTTTGGGTACTCAGTCTGGGCCTACCGGACCCTGTCCCTGTATTGGGCCGGGCCAAGCGAGTTCCACGCAGGCCCACGTAATGTCCTGATTCTTCTGCGCAGTCCTCCTAGCAAGGTTGTCACCAGCCCACCACAATTCCATATTGTAACTAATATTTTTTACCTTATCAATGATCTAAATTATTATTAAAATAATATGTAAAATGTGACTGGTCCATTTGTGGTTGAATCTATTCATCTGAATTTTAGCCCTTGACTTAGTACATATACTCATATTTTCGTTGATTTATTCAATAAATTAATTGCTCTATTTTTATTGGTAAGCAAAGTATTAGATTGTACTGTGTTCACAAAAAGAAAAATAATATTTAAAATAAATTGAATTGAGATTTACTTGCGTCAAGGACTCAACTTTACAAAATTCAATAATCTACAGTCAGATAAACTTCAACTTTAGAATATGTTTAACATTTTTTACATATAAAATATACCCTCAATAATCTACAGTCAGATAAACTTCATCTGTGTTGGTTGTCTGTATACTAAAGCATCATACCTAAACCATGCTTTGGAAACTCAGTAGTTTCATGTATGTGAAATCGCCAGGTGCAGGTGCAGTGTGTATTGATCTAGCAATTTACATGTAATTATCAGGTACAGAGAAGTTCATGGAGTAACAGAAAATAGCATGAGATCAAGGCTCTTCAAAAGCCATAGTCCATGGCACATAACTGCACTATGGAAATTCACATAGCAAACAACAACAGTTTTCTTAGAAATAGACTGCACTCTCTTTAAATACATAGATATTTAAATCATGCGGTCCTTAGAATATGATCAACTGGTGAGAAACAAACGGCACCATATCAAACACGCAAGTTGAAGCAGAAAACGACTGAATCACTACACTTGCAAACTTTTCTAATATAAAGCATAACTGCAAGGCCAACAGAGACTTGTTGATATGTCACTTTCTAGGCCTTCATGTTATGTGTTCCTCAGGAATCTGAATCTGGAGCATCTGACCAAAGTTATAGCCCGAAATTTGACAATAAATATACTTTTACATTTATGGTAGATTTACCCTCCATTATGAATTACTCCAACCTTTTATTTATTCCCTAGAACATTACACTCCGACCTTTTATCTCTCACTATTTTCCTTATCTATCCATGCTACACGGTTTAGAAATTCAGGTGCAGCTGTGGTGCTTGAGTTTGCTTTTCTTTCTGAATCCAGTCCAGGATAAGTCTTGTAGCCGCATGGGCGCCTGTGTTACCCATAAATTGAGGAACTGAGCAACCATACGTGTCCGACTCCCCAGCTCCTGATCCTGTCGTTGCACCAGCATTCTTTTCCTAGCTGCCCTAGAAGTTCTCCGTGGACTTGGCATCTCCATGCCTGCCTTTTCAACCTGAAAGTATGCAGTACCATGTTTAGACTTCCACAGAATTTTGTAGACTGTCGCTTCAGTGTTTTGGCGGAAGTAATCTATTGCCTCCGGCAGCATGATTTTTTTCAGTTGTTCCAAGGTAATTTCAGTATGCCTGCAATGCGGTTCCTCACCATAGATCACCGGTGTTGCACAACTTTTATCTGCAGGTAACATGTATTCTGAAGAACCATGGGGTGTAAAGAGGAGTCCAGCTTTCAGATTTGGAGAATCTTGCAAATAATCTGATGTCCACTATTTGTTGTACTCCGTCAGAGAGACTTGACATTGCAAATTCACTTCAATAACAGAATCCAGAGAGGCATCTGGTAATCCTACAAGGTCTAGGCTGCTAATAAGATGAAGCTTCTGTTGATCATGCTGCTTGCAACATAACGGGTCTGGTCGAAACCACTGAGTGCAAAAACTATGAAGATTCTCCCAATGTTTTCTTTTCCACAAATCAATATATGGCACCCATGAGAAGTCCTGTGTAGGTAGTTGAATAAATTCTTTCTTGATTGTTTCAGCTGTAGACTTGAAATGATGGGCAAACAACTGCAAGCACTTAATTACAGTCCCAACTGTGTCTGTACTTTCTAAAAGCTGTAGCATTACACTAAAGAAAAAGTTATCCTCCGGTGTGTTATTGTCTATCTTGATAAATACCCGGCAAACTTGCTCTGCATTCTTGAAAGGCACCAACCATAGTAAAAACAAAGGATGCCCTTTTCCCCGAACAATTTTATGTTGTAGTTCCTTGCCTGCAAAAAGGTGTTTGACAAAAGAGTCATAGGGCATGTGACAGCGTGGTGTGCCACTAAGTTCTATGAATCTCAGAAACTCACTAGCACCATTTGCAAACCACTAAAATCTTCGAACAGTGGATCCACTCAGCTCATTGTCGTTGCGGCAAAAGGTGGACAAAATAATTGACTTTGTAGCATGCGCAATCTGTTTATGAATGGGGGAATTCCTCACCTCCTGTTCCATCTGTTTGTCCTCTAGGATCCTCTGTTTGCATTTGTGCAGTGTATCATCACACTCTTCAGCAGCACGCTTTAGCTTATTGCGCCAACGGATCAATGATGTTATCAGTGATCAGCCACCTACTGCATGTCTCAAGAGCAGCCCCCAACTTGATGTGCGCCATCTCTAGCCTCTCCAAGTTTTCATTTGCATTTTGTTTCTCTTTCCCTTCATACCTGCGAACCAGACCAGACAGAATTTGGCCAACTGTTTCCTGGACCACTGCAGAACTGACCATCCCTGCCATTAGGAGGGTATTTATAGCATTCCTTCCCTGTTCAGAAAATGAAATATATACCATGTACATCAGAGCTAGGTATATGGATTTTTTTTGTCGATGCGGTATTCATGTATATGTATGCATCATGTATCTCAGGACAGAAAACTGAATTGTAATACAAAAAAACATTGGAGCACAAGCAAAGGTATGCTTACCGGCTTAAGAATCTACCCTTGATTGACTTGCATGGAAGTGGTTAACAGCTATCCTGACTTCCTGAAGATAGAGATGCGCTGGAGGGTGGAGCTCTGTGGTAAGAAGATGCCAATGGATTTGAGAGGAACATGTAGCAGGTAAGTCGTTCAGTGAGGAATTTGGGGGGACTTGGTCTCTACAAGGAACATAGTGTTGACTAAAGAATTCTTCTTCTTTTTTTACTTCAAGTGTCCTCAATACAATTTGACTTGATAGCAACACTAAAGTCTGCTTTTTAGAACGAGGCAATGTCAAATGGAGGGCAGTTGGCTAACTGACATGGACCGAAGAATAGGACAGAAATGCAACTCTGAGCATCTTTCATCTATCATCAGTGTACAAGGAAGCCAGCAAAGTGTTCTTGTTTTAAAACTGTGAGGACCAATGGTGGTCATCCTTGGATGATGAGTGATTGACAACCGTTGAGTGGTTTGATGTGTCTCTTGGCTCGTGATGTGCAGGTGCAGGATGCGACATGGCGGCCGACGGCGCGCGGTGAAGGTCAGGCGTGAAAGGTTCATGCCGATGAACCAAGGGCGGTGAAGGATGAACGAGTAGGCTTGGACCGAGGGACCCGAAGAGTCGGCGGAGTCACGTGCGATCCGCATGGTGCATNCATGTCTCAAGAGCAGCCCCCAACTTGATGTGCGCCATCTCTAGCCTCTCCAAGTTTTCATTTGCATTTTGTTTCTATTTCCCTTCATACCTGCGAACCAGACCAGACAGAATTTGGCCAACTGTTTCCTGGACCACTGCAGAACTGACCATCCCTGCCATTAGGAGGGTATTTATAGCATTCCTTCCCTGTTCAGAAAATGAAATATATACCATGTACATCAGAGCTAGGTATATGGATTTTTTTTGTCGATGTGGTATTCATGTATATGTATGCATCATGTATCTCAGGACAGAAAACTGAATTGTAATACAAAAAAACATTGGAGCACAAGCAAAGGTATGCTTACCGGCTTAAGAATCTACCCTTGATTGACTTGCATGGAAGTGGTGAACAGCTATCCTGACTTCCTGAAGATAGAGATGCGCTGGAGGGTGGAGCTCTGTGGTAAGAAGATGCCAATGGATTTGAGAGGAAGATGTAGCAGGTAAGTCGTTCAGTGAGGAATTTGGGGGGACTTGGTCTCTACAAGGAACATAGTGTTGACTAAAGAATTCTTCTTCTTTTTTTACTTCAAGTGTCCTCAATACAATTTGATTTGATAGCAACACTAAAGTCTGCTTTTTAGAACGAGGCAATGTCAAATGGAGGGCAGTTGGCTAACTGACATGGACCGAAGAATAGGACAGAAATGCAACTCTGAGCATCTTTCATTTATCATCAGTGTACAAGGAAGCCAGCAAAGTGTTCTTGTTTTAAAACTGTGAGGACCAATGGTGGTCATCCTTGGATGATGAGTGATTGACAACCGTTGAGTGGTTTGATGTGTCTCTTGGTTCGTGATGTGCAGGTGCAGGATGCGACATGGCGGCCGACGGCGCGCGGTGAAGGTCAAGCGTGAAAGGTTCATGCCGATGAACCAAGGGCGGTGAAGGGTGAACGAGTAGGCTTGGACCGAGGGACCCAAAGAGTCTGGGCGGAGTCACGTGCGATCCGCATGGTGCATGAAAGAGCAAGAGTACACGGCGTGATAAAGACGGCGTCGGTCGAGTCAAGCGGGACGGAGGATTCAAAGTCTTGGCAGTGGCCGGACACACGTCAACATCGAGGAGGTCGCGTGGCGGCCAAGCGGAGATGAACGATTTAGGTGGTTTGGGCCTCAAAACCACCATGCAGGCAGGTTTGCCGGTTTGGGCCTCAAAACCGGAGGCGCGTCTGGTGCGGCCGGATGACAGGATGAAGGGCACGTGGTGCATCACAAAGCTTGCGTTGAGGTGAAGCGAAGTTGTGAAGGCGGCGTGTCCATCCGATTCATCTGCAAAAAGTTGAACCCTTTTGCCCCGGCGTGGGTACGTATCTTAGTTATATTGGAGTAGGGGTATTTTCGTCTTTCATTGGACTCCATATATTGAGCCCCATGGCTAGTTGGGGAGGCTACCTCTTGCCCCCTTGGAACCCTAATTTTATTTGCTAGTAGTCTAGTCATGTCTTAGAGAGAGAGAGAGGTGGAGAGAAGAGAGAGATGTGAGGGAAATCACTTCATGAACTCTAGTTCCCTTGTATAGGTGACGCCCTCGTGAAGTAATTGAAGATCTTTTACCTCTCTTGTGCTGAGTTCTTGCTTCTCCCCCATGGATTCACGTTTTCCTTTTTAGCTATTTTTGGAGCCTTTTTGGACAATTTCGTGATCTTGAGTTTGGCTGCGTTTTAGGTCGAGTTTCTTGGAGGGATTTGGTGCTCGGACATGTGCAAACATATCTAGGGTGATCCCCTTACTGAATCCATGCACGAGCACTTCAAATCTTGAGTTTTGCCGAAACTCTTCCTCTCTTGTGTTCTTGGTAAAATCCGTGAAATTCGAGGTGACGTCTTGATCTTTCCTGTAGAGATCTTTTGGATAAAGATTCACCAAGTCCTTGCGCAGCTCTGGCGCAAATTTCACGGAGTTTGGATCTCGTTTGAGTGGATTTAGAGTTTTCTCCCCAAGTTCTCAAGTTGCTGCCAGGAAGAACAGGTCAGACCGGTTTGGGAACCATTTTTGTCAACTTGCTCCTTTTGAAGATCTCTTCTGGTTTTTGGACTCATAATACCTTTGGAAACTTATAGTCCAAATATCATGATTTTTGGAGCTCGTTTGATCTAGTTTTGCTATTTTTTTAAACTCTCTATAGTCTACCAGACCAAAGAGGTCAGACCGGTTTCGGAAAGGTCAGACCGGTTTGTGATTTCGTGAGACCGGTTTGGGAAGAGGTCTGATCGGTTTGTGATCTGAATTTGTGAGCTCGGCTTGTTTTGCTTGATATTTGTGCCAGATGAACGAGACAGCTTGAAACAGCCCCTTGTGGCTGGCAACTTCCTAGTGGATGAAGAAATCTGAGCCTCAGCAAAAATTTCCATGTGGTTCTCACCTAGCTGACTTCTAGGACTCACCGACATTTTCCGTTACATCTTCTTTTTCTGTGTCCTGGCCCTCACTGCTTAACTTGATTTTGCTAGGACTAGACTTGATGCATCAAAGTACAGAGGACGGATTGCTGGGTTGGAAAAAGGGACTACTCTACTCCTATATCTGCAATCCAACCACTCAACCTAAGCAAAAGATTTGTCCGGCATGGCCACTGTAGAAGATTGTTGCGTCATGTGAAGAGCAATTGTGTTGCAGTCTCTCCTAGTCCTAGACCTAGCTCGATCGTGCAGAGTCCCGGTCCTAATCGCATCGACTGACAGGCTACTCTGCTCTAGTTCGAGACGCATTCGATGCAGAGGAGATGCGGGAGCGGGACAGATGGAGGAGTAAAATCAAGCTTACCTTCAGTTCCTGCCCGTCCCTGAGCGCCGCCCGTAGGGGCGGCCGTCACTCGGCCGCCATCCGCCCCCGTCCATCCGACTGGGCGACACCGCCATCTCCGGCCGCCTTGGCGGTCACTGCCGTGCGGGGCACAGAACCGGAACTTTGTTGCAGGCTGCAGCGTTATGGCGCTAGCCTGGGCCGGGCCCAGAGTCTTCACAATTCTTGCTTTGGCCCATCGACGACTTCCGGTCAAAGTAGCTTCACGGAAGTATCCAATTCCAGTAGGTTTCACATAGGCCTGGCCCACATATGAACGGAATTGCCCAACCTGAGCGGAGCGTGGCGGGCCATCTGGACCTGCCGGGCTATAGAAGCGCTGCGACACATCTCTCCCTCCTAAGCTCTCGACCCTTCCCGAGCGCACAGGAGAGAGCGGGCGGAACCGAGGCGACTCCGGACGATTCACAGGTTCCTCAGCCGATTCGCCGGCCTCCTCGCCTCTGGCGCCCTCACCGGCGTCGGAGGAGGTGGAGGTCGGCTTGAATCGGCGGCGGATCGAGTTTTTCCCTGTATATAGCTACCTATATAGTAGGTTAGGGTTACGGTGGCGGTGAGATGGCTGTCGTTTCTTTTGCTGCTCTGGTGTGTTGCTGGAGGGCGCGGCAATGGAAGATCCGGTGGCAACGCCGGTGAAATCGTTGCTTCCTTCTCCGTCGGCGCGCCATGGACAATAATCTGTCCTTGGGAGGTGCTTCATTTCTTTCCAAGAACTTTACTCCTTTGTGTCCTTCTTGGATTCTCTGGTGGTATAGTTGTTGATGGTGATTGGCGTCTGATGTTGGTTGATGAGCGCGTGGTGCATGGCTTCGGTGATTCAGTTGCAGGATTGGGCTCTGGCGATGTTTTTAGTAGTTCTTTTATATGCGCCGTTGCTACAATTCTCTGTGGTTTGCTTGTTGCCGAGTGTGTCCATGCTCTCATTAACCTCGTCGGCCTTGAAGCCGTTGACATAGCTACTGGAGGTCTGAGAAGTGTTGTCTACCTCCAAGATGGTGTTCATGGCTGTCTTGTGAGGTTTTCCTACCGACTCGCTGAGAAATCGGGTTGGTTGTCTTATCCCACCGCATCTGGTGGTTTCTTTCCCACCGCTCGGGGTGGCTCGTCGTCCGGTGCGCCGGGGTTGTTGGTGATTGAAGCGCCAGATCCCTTGCTGTCCGGCGAAGTGATTCAGCCTGTTCGTTCAACGTTTACAAGGCATGTCGGTGTCCCTGATGTGCTATTCGAGGTGCCACTACAAATTTATGATGTCCTTTGTCGGGAAGGTGGTCGGCTTCACGGGCGGCAGCTTCGACCGTCGGTGACGGGGACGACCGGGAGGAACTTGCAAAGACTGGGTTGTTATTTGTTGTACTTTCAGAGTTGTCTTTGTAAGGTTTGGGATGTAAACTATCAGAAATTTATATGAATACAAAAATTTATATGAATACAATCCCGGTTTCTCAAAAAAAAAAGACACATCTCTCCCTCCTCAATCAATTGCTCAACGAACGAAATTCACAATGGAGCACAAATATGTTTTTGTCTACGAATCTCAAGGAGAATGTTTTGTCTACTTATATTATGCAATACTCCTTTCGTATCGAAAATTATTGCAAATATATAAAAAGATAAGCCATGTTTAAAATACTTTTGATGATTAAGTACATCACAAACAAAATAAATAATTCTTAAATAATTTTTTGAATAAGTTTGATAGTGAAATATTATGACAACAGTTAACAGTGACAACGGAGGTAATACTAATCAGTCATCATCCTTGTCGATCATGGTATCCACAAATGAACACGCGCCAATAAGAGTTGAACATTCCACCGAGCAGTGTATTAAAGGGGAAAAAAGTGCACAAAGAAAATATCAAAGCTGACCACCATGTAATATTGCATGACCAAAACGTCTGACAGCACGCAAAATACACTCTTGTGGATCAAGCACATTTTTGCGATTCACCAACATCACTAGGCAATGCTGGTTATAGGCTGGAGGGTGACTGAATCTCTGAACCTGAACAGCATCTCACACATAGGCAAAGCATGCCTGCATATGCATGCTTTCATTAAGAAACTGGGAACAAACAGTTACACGACCAATACAAACCAAAGATAGGGACTACTGAAGAGGCATGAAACAAGGAAAAGACTCGTAGTCTCATTCTAAGAAACAAAAATAACCCTGTGACAATCTGAACATACTTTCAGACACGTCTTCTGTTTCCAGCTCTGCGGGTCTTGGACCTTCTGTTGGTTTTGGGCGCACTTACTCTTTCTGTGCTTGGCTTCAGCAGACCAAATTTTGCAGAACCATGTTCAGAGATCCAAGACACTGAATAATCTTCCAGCTCTGTCTGATGTACAAAACAATCAAAAGCCTTTGATCTGAACATGTCGTACGTTTGTTGTAGGCTAGTACCATTCTTAATTTCTTCTTTGTCCCCCATTCTCTCAACTACATAATTTTTCTGCACGCCTACACACAGGAGATGGGGAGTGTAACGAACTCCAAACTCCAGAGGTGGTGGACGATGCCTGACGGTGTTTCTGTTGGCTCCATCAATTGAGCTACCAAAGCTGTGCTCCAGTGCTGAAATGTTGGATATAAGGCCAATACAAATTACTTGCTCGGGGATTATCAGCGACAACTCAGGCGGCATGATGTTGTTGGCCAAAGTATTCTGTCCATTGCCTTTGCAACATAGTGGTTCTGGACGGAACAATCGAGTCAGTTCGTCATATGATTCTTGAATGATAGCTGGAGGAGCATATGAATGGGAAATGTATTGTAAATCAGGTAGTAGAGTGAGCTCTCCGATTGCAACTTCAGCCACTACCTTGAACTGACATGTCAACGGATGCAAACATTTAATAGCACTCCCAACTATGTCTGTGCTTTCTGATAGTCGTAGCATCAATGCTAGACAGAAATTCTTCTCTGGCATTCTGCGATCCTTAAACTGATATGCTAGCACTGCCTCCAAACCACGATCCTCGGAGCATAAGGGAGATATAAAAAACCCTCGGAGTCTGGTTCCCTTCGGCATCTCATACCTCAGAGTTTTCCCTTCAAGAAGTTGCCTGGTAAGAGGGCTGGAGAAGGTGTACTGCCGAAGCGAACAGCCAAACTCCAGGTCTTTTATCAACTTTTCAGCACAATCTGCAAACCATTCAAATCTTCGCACATCCATGCCACTTGGGCCATCTTTAGTCCAGCCAAATAAATAAGCAATGGATGATTTGGTAGCGTGGGCAATCCTTTCAGGGAAAGAGGGACGTGCTATCATTACCCCTTCCTGAATCTCTTCGTCTTCAATTGCTCGTAGCTTGTACCTCTTTAGGACATCACTGCACTCCTCAAAAGCGCGCTTCAGAATCTTCCTGCGACGAAGCAGTGATACATCTGTGATAGGCAACTTGCTGGATCTCTCGATTGCGAATTCCAGCTCGGTATGAGCCATCTCCAGCCTCTCCAAGTTGTGACCTTCGGACACTTTTTCCTCATGCTTGTTGAAGATGTATGAAGACATTCTGCTGACAGTTTCTTGCACAACAGCTGAAGTTGCCATTCCATCCATGCTGGATATATGCAGTCAGTTCAGGGAGTTACCTGCTGAGAAAACAAACAAGGTTACTATTGTGTTTTTTGAGTACGGAGCTGTGAATACTCTTAAGAAGTAAAATCCTCACCTGTTCCTCTTGCTGTTGTATGTAGCGCCGTAGTCCGCTGCCAGACCAACTCTATGAAGTAAATTTGAAGTTGATTCACAAGTAGAGTGCAGGAATTGGTACTCTGGCGATCTTATTGATTTGTACTGTGTTCAACAAAACCAAAGATGCATTTCTAAAGTCT
Organism: Alloteropsis semialata; assembly: GCA_004135705.1. NCBI lineage: Eukaryota > Viridiplantae > Streptophyta > Magnoliopsida > Poales > Poaceae > Alloteropsis > Alloteropsis semialata. Next base: position 85,715,093 of record CM014271.1, on the reverse strand, counting down.
AAACTCAAAGGAAGAGTGAAATCCAACAAATAAAGGACGATTATGTAGTACTCTGTAGTAGAAGAGTTATAAACAGCCAGTAAAGCTATGCGAAAGGCAGAGGATGGTTCTTAAGAAGTCGCATTCTGCTGCAAAATAGTTTATGTTTGTATGAGGGAATTTCTTCTCCTCGAGAGGCATGACGTATTCTTTATTCGAACTTCCAACATGTAAGCTCATTTCTCAGCTAAGCATTAGCTAGTTCTCGTCAACTCTGCAAGATCACCATTATGAATCACTAATTGCATCTTAAGCTCATTGTCAGCAGTCAGCGCTACGATTATAGAACTGATTACATCACTGTCTGGTTCTTCTCCAGCAATTGCGACGCAGCTGATGGCTGAGTTGCTTCCTGCAAGGAACAAATCAGGGTTGCTTCTGGTTAGCGCTTTGCTAGCCACGGATATTGACTTTTGTGTTTAGTATTGGTTTGGGCGTTTGGCGTGTTTCTCCCTCGTGGAAGCTACTTTTCCTTTGTGGATTCAATTTCAGCATATGAGGATGAGGTTATGACCACGCAATACATTAATGCTATGCTCTCAATGCTCCCAAAGAACTAGTCAACATTAGCACAGACATTTAGAATTTTGTATGGTCCTTTCCTTTATAAAATCATCAGAGATTGAACCCCGTATATGAAAAAGAGAGATGTGGCCCATATATACCGTGCTCGAATGTTAAAAGTTCCAGTTTCATTACCGTTGACCTTGTGCTTTTGCCAGCAATGTACCATTTGTGGTGGCCCTGTTCCAGAAGAGCTCATATCTCCCAGCTTTCTAATCGCCCTAAGAAACAAAAAGGTAGTTTGAATAATCGACGCAACCTACGCTGAAATCTCAACCGGGAGAGGGACTAGAATCAAAGCAGGACAGGCAGTGAGATGGGAGCAGGGTCAGGTGTTCACCTCAGCTCGCCCGCGTGGTCATCGGGGCGCCTCCTGATCGCTGGCCGGTAATCGTCTTCCTCCTCCTATGTAGCCCCGCGGCGTCGCCCGCGTCGTCGGTCGGTCGTCTCCTGGCCCCCCGGCGGCGGCGGACGGGATACAATTTTGGATACTCAGTCTGGGCCTACCAGACCCTGTCACTGTATTGGGCCGGGCCAAGCGAGTTCCGCGCAGGCCCACGTAATGTCCTGATTCTTCTGCGTACTCCCCGTAGCAAGGTTGTCACCAGCCCACCACAATTGAGCTCAAAAAAAAGCCGACCACAAATCCTTATTGTAGTTAGTATTTTTGACCTGATGAATAATCTAAATTATGGTTAAATATATGTAAAATGCGACTTTAGGTCCATTTGTGGTGGAACCTATTCATCTGAATTTTAGCCCTTGACTTAGTACATGTACTCATATTTTCGTAGATTTATTCAATAAATTAATGGCTTTATTTTTTAATTGTAGACGACTATAGTTTGTACTGTGTTTCACAAAAAATAAAAAATATTGAAATAACTTGAATTGAGATTGACTTGCGTCAGGGGACTCAACTTTACAAAGTTCAATACATTTGTCACAGTCTGCATGATAAACTTCAATTTTAGAATATGCTTAACACTTTTACATACCATCCTAAAAATATGATATAATCATGGTTATATCATGCCAAGAATAAAATGATTACACCTAGGACACCCTGTCCTAACAATCGTGCAGCTCAGTTTTCTATTCCTTACCAATTTTAATTGTCGGGAGGGCATGTATATATATAATTTTGGCCACCACTGGAAATGTAAGATCACCTTTATTTATGAACCACTACACTTCTATGTGAAGCTCTCTCAGCAGTCACTGTTACGACTATAAAGACTGATTACATCATTTTTTAGGTTCTTATAGTCGGTATGTGCTACGTGCAATGCAGCAGACACGGCTGTGTCACTTCCTTCGAGGAACAAATCTGTGTTGCTTGTCTGTATACTAAAGCATCATACCCAAACCATGCTTTGGAAAACTTAGTTCCATGTTTGTGAAATCGTCAGATGCAGTGGGTAATGATCAATGGAAATAGCGGGCTATGAAGTTTAGTGGTAGCCTTCTCTAAAAGCTATAGAAAGCTATAGCGGGCTATAGCGAAAGCTAAATAATTTAGCGAAATAATAAAATAATCAACAATCACATACAAAATTATAAGCATCATTGGTGTAACACCCAAAATAGACTCCAACACCTCTCTTAAATGCCAAACGGGGTCATGCTATGTTATTTAGAGTCCACCCTACCAGGGGCGGAGCTGCATGTAGACACTGTTGTCAGCTGACATCGATGAAATTTGGCAAATTCCATAGAAATCCACTGTTCACTAGCTGTTTTAACTGAAAAATCAATAGAGATGACATCAGTAAGATGAAGATGACCTCAATGACTTCGGCTCCTGGCTTCGCCCCTGCACCCTACGTTCATTTAGTTTTATCTATTCTTTTGGTTGTATCTTTGAGGGAATGACACCACTAAAATCTACTCACCACTTGAAAGTTAGCGCCGCTAAATCTCGCAAAAGCCTCTTTAGCGGACATTTAGCGTCACAAAATCTCATAAAACCCCCTTTATCGGATATAGCGGACAAATGTTGTATAGCGTAACGGTAGATCTCCTAAAAAGCTAATAGCGGGCTATTTCCTACATTGGTAATGATCTAAGAATTTACATGTAATTATCAGGTCAAGACAAGTACAAGGGGTAACAAAAAACAGCACGAGATCTGTTGGCAATGGCCAGCCCTCTGGTGAGTTCTAAACTCACTGCTCTCACACATACTCACTCACTCGGCTGGAGGTTGAAGAAGATGAGGTAGAGGAACACTTGAGCACAGCGCGCACACACGCACAAAAATCCCAGACTTGCTGCTGAACTGATCATAGCCGTAGAAGCTCCTCTATTATATAGAGTGCAAAGTCAAACCTAGGTACAAACTAGAATGAGTAGAACTACCAACTATTGAGTACTACTACCTACTACTATGTACAGTACAGTAGGGCATGCTTGCCCCTCTACTCATTGCCCTGCAGCCATGTTCGGCTGGTAGCAGTGGCAGGAGTTCTACCAACTCCATTGACTTTTGCAAAGAAGAGATTAGCTAAGAGCTGAGCAATTAATTTAACAATCCTTCCCCTAAGTGTGAGGCTCTTGCTTGATCTCTTCCACCCCAAATCTTGTTCCTCAGCTCCTGGAGCCGAAGACGCCCAAGGGGCTTGGTGAGGATGTCCCCGAGTTGTCGAGCAGTCTCGACATACTTGAGCTTGATTCGTCCTCCATCAACACAATCACGGATGAAGTGATACTTGGTGTCGATGTGCTTGCAGTGGTCATGGAGGACGGGATTCTTCGCCAAAGCATTGGCGGACTTGTTGTCCACCTTTAGGACCGGCACGCGGAGCTCTTCTCCGGTGAGCTCCTGCAGCAGCCACCCTAGCCATGTCCCCTGGCAGCTCACCGCCGTCGCCACGATGTACTCGCAGGTAAACAATGCAACGATCCTCTGCTTCTGCGACTGCCAGGTCACCGGGCAATCACCGAAGAAGAACAACACATCGGTGGTGCTCTTCCTTCCATCAATGTCGCCCGCCATGTCGCTGTCACTGTACCACGTCAGCTCTAGCGTCGCCGTGCTCGCCGGGGATAGGTGACCCTGTAGCCGCACGTCCCCGTGATGTAGCGCAGGAGATGCTTGACCGCGGCGAGGTGATCCTCCCACGGATCTTCCATGAAGCAGCTCGCGTACCCCACGACAAAGGAGATGTCCGGCCGTGTGTGCGTCAGGTACCTCAGCCCGCCCACGATGCTGCGGTATCGTGTGGCGTCGACCTTCGATGCCACACTGTCCTTTGACAGCTTCAGCTTCTCCTCCATTGGCGCCTGACACGGCTTGCAATCGCCCATGCCGCACTGCTCCAGGAGCTTCTTTGCATACGCGCTCTGGCAGAGGGTGATGCCGCCGCTGCTATGCTCCACCTCGATGCCAAGGTAGTAGCCGAGCACACCCAAATCGCTCATGTGAAACATCATGGTCATTTCCTTCTTGAATGCGTCGATGTCTTCTTGCTCCGAGCCGGTGATGATCAGATCATCGACATAGACGCCGACGATCAGAGTCCTGTGCCCCTTGCGCCTGGTGTATAACGCGTGCTCGGTGGCACACTTGGTGAAGCCGAGCGAAGTCAAGCTCTCATCGAGCTTGGTATTCCAAGCGCATGGGGCCTGCCGCAGGCCGTAGAGCACCTTGCGCAGCCAGAGCACCTTGTGCTCTTCTCCGGCGACGGCGAACCCCGGTGGGAGCTATACGAAGACTTCCTCCTGAAACCCCCCGTTCAGAAAGGCGGATTTCACATCCATGTGATGCACCCACCAATCCTTGATCGCCGCCATCGCCAGCAGGAGTTGCACGGACTCCATGCGCACCATCGGAGCAAAGACTTCCTCGAAGTCGATCCCTTCGCGCTGCACAAAACCCTTTGCCACCAGCCTCGCCTTGTGCTTCATGACGTTGCCTAGCTCGTCGTGCTTCACCTTGCACACCCATTTGAGCCCAATTGGCCGGCAATTCGCCGGCGGAGCGGATCGACGAGGGCCCAAGTCTCATTCTCCTCAATCGAGCTCATCTCCTCGATCATGGCCTTCCGCCACCGGTGATCCTGTTCCACCTCGCGGAATGTCACCGGCTCCTCCGCACTCCCCAGATGGAGCTCCTGCTCCTCCAGAATGTGCTCCGCAAGCCCAGGCGGAGCGGCGTCCCTAACGATGCTGTCCAGCGCGCTGAACCGCAGTGGCTCGCAAAATACACTCTTGTGGATCAAGCACATTTTTGCGATTCACCAACATCACTAGGCAATGCTGGTTATAGGCAGGAGGGTGACTGAATCTTTGAACCTGAACAGCATCTTATACATAGGCAAAGCATATGACTGCATATGCCATTTCGTTAAGAAACTGGGAACAAACATTTACACGACCAATGCAATGCACCACCTAGATGGCTAGATGGAGACTATTGAAGAGGCATGAAACAAGGAAAAGACTCTGACTCATTCTAAGAAACGAAAATGACCCTGCGATCGACAATCTGAACAAACTTTCAGATGTGTCTTCTGTTTCCAGCTCTGCGCGTCTTGGACCTTCTATTGGTTTTGAACGCACCAGCTCTTTCAATGATCGGCTTCAGCAGACCAAATTTTGCAGAGCCATGTTCAGAGATCCAAGACACTGAATAATCTTCCAGCTCTGCCTGATGGACAAAACAATCAAAAGACTTTGATCTGAACATCTCGTACGTTTGTTGTAGGCTAGTACCATTCTTAATTTCTTCTTTGCCCCCCATTCTCTCAACTACATAATTTTTCCGCACGCCTTCACACAGGAGATGGGGAGTGTAACGAACTCCAAAGTCCAGACGTGGTGGACGATGTCTGACGGTGTTTCTGTTGGCTCCATCAATTGAGCTACCAAAGCTGTGCTCTAGTGCTGAAATGTTGGATATAAGACAAATACAAATAACTTGCTCAGGGATTATGAGTGACAACTCGGGCGACATGATGTTGTTGGCCAAAGTGTTCTGTCCATTGGCTTTGCAACATAGTGGATCTGGGCGGAGCAATCGCGTCAGTTCATCATATGATTCTTGAATGATAGCTGGAGGAGCATATGAATGGGAAATGTCTTGTAAATCAGGTAGTAGAGTGAGTTCTCCCATTGCAGATTCAGCCACTATCTTGAACTGGGATGTCAATATATGCAAGCATTTAATAGCATCCCCAACTATGTCTGTGCTTTCTGATAGTCGTAGCATCAACGCTAGGCCGAAACTCTTTTCTGGCATCCTGCAATTCTTATACAAATATGATAGCGCTGCCTCTAAACCACGATCCTCGAAAGATATGGGTGATATATAAAATTCGCGTAGTTTGGTTCCCTGTTGCATTTGGTACCTGAGAGTTTTCCCTTCAAGAAGTTGCCTGGTAAGAGGGTTGGAGAAGGTGTACTGCCGAAGCGAACAGCCAAACTCCAGGTCTCTTATAAACTTTTCAGCACATTCTGCAAACCATTCAAATCTTCGGGCATCCACGCCACTTGGGCCATCTTTATTCAAGCCAAATAAATAAGCAATGCATGATTTGGTAGCCTGAGCAATCCGTTTAGGGAAAGAGGGGTGTGCTATCATTACCCCTTCCTGAATCTCTTCATCTTCAAGTGCTCGTAGCTTGTACCTCTGCAGGACATCACCACACTCCTCAAAAGCGCGCTTCAGAATCTTCCTGCGACGAAGCAGTGATACATCTGTGATAGGCAACTTGCTGGATCTCTCGATTGCGAATTCCAGCTCGGTATGAGCCATCTCCAGCCTCTCCAAGTTGTGACCTTCGGACACTTTTTCCTCATGCTTGTTGAAGATGTATGAAGACATTCTGCTGACAGTTTCTTGCACAACAGCTGAAGTTGTCCTTCAGCAAGCATTTAATAGCATCCCCAACTATGTCTGTGCTTTCTGATAGTCGTAGCATCAACGCTAGGCAGAAACTCTTTTCTGGCATCCTGCAATTCTTATACAAATATGATAGCGCTGCCTCTAAACCACGATCCTCGAAAGATATGGGTGATATATAAAATTCGCGTAGTTTGGTTCCCTGTTGCATTTGGTACCTGAGAGTTTTCCCTTCAAGAAGTTGCCTGGTAAGAGGGTTGGAGAAGGTGTACTGCCGAAGCGAACAGCCAAACTCCAGGTCTTTTATAAACTTTTCAGCTCATTCTGCAAACCATTCAAATCTTCGGACATCCATGCCACTTGGGCCATCTTTGTTCAAGCCAAATAAATAAGCAATGCATGATTTGGTAGCCTGAGCAATCCGTTTAGGGAAAGAGGGGTGTGCTATCATTACCCCTTCCTGAATCTCTTCATCTTCAAGTGCTCGTAGCTTGTACCTCTGCAGGACATCACCACACTCCTCAAAAGCGCGCTTCAGAATCTTCCTGCGACGAAGCAGTGATACATCTGTGATAGGCAACTTGCTGGATCTCTCGATTGCGAATTCCAGCTCTGTATGAGCCATCTCCAGCCTCTCCAAGTTGTGACCTTCGGATACTTTTTCCTCCTGCTTGTTGAATATGTATGAAGACACTCTGCTGACAGTTTCCTGCACAACAGCTGAAGTTGCCATTCCATCCATGCTGGATAAGTGCAGCTGAGTTCCCTGCTGAGAAAACAAACAAGGTTACTATTGTCTTTTTTGAGTACGGAGCTGCGCATACTATTGGATTGTAAAATTCTCACCTGTTCCTCTTGCTGTTTTATGCAGTGCCGTAGTGCGCTGCCAGACCAACTCAATGAAACAAATTTGAAGTTGGTTCACAAACAGAGTGCAGGAATTGGTACTCTGGCCAACCTTATTGATTTGTACTGTGTGCAACAAAACACAGAGGCATATCTAAAGTCTAAACTCAAAGGAAGAGTGAGATCCAACAAATAAAGGACGATTATGTAGTACTCTGTAGTAGAACAGTTATAAACAGCCAGTAAAGCTATGCGAAAGGCAGAGGAAGGTTCTTAAGAAGTCGCATTCTGCTGCAGAATAGTTTATGTCTGCATAGGGGATTTCTCCTCCTCGAGAGGCATGATGTATTCTTTCTTAATTCGAACTTCGAACATGTAAGCTCATTGCTTGGCAAAGTTTCTTGCAAGCATTAGCTAGTTCTCATCAACTCTGCGAGATCACCAATATGAACGACCAATTGCATCTTAAGCTCATTGTCAGCAGTCAGCGATACGATTATAGAACTGATTACATCACCGTCAGGTTCTTCTCCAGCAATTGCGACGCGGCAGATGGTTGAGTTGCAATTGCGACGCGGCATCTTAAGTATTGGTTTGGGCGTTTGGCATGTTTCTCCCTCATGGACCCTACTTTTCCTTTGTGGATTCAATTTCAGCATATGAGGATGAGGTTATGAATGCACATTTAGCACAGACACTTAGAAATTTGGATGGTCCTTTCCTTTATAAAATCATCATAGATTAAACCCCCTATATGAAAAAGAGAAAGATGTGCCGCATATATACCGTGCTAGAATGTTAAAAGTTCCAGTTTCATTGCCGTTGACCTTTTGCTTTTGCCAGCAATGTACCATTTGTGGTGGCCCTGTTCCAGAAGAGCTCATATCTCCCAGCCTTCTAGGGCATGTTTGGTTTGTGCCCAGATTTGCCTTACCAAAAGTTGGTCATGACCAAATCGTGGGTAATGCCAAAACATCAGCGAAGTAACGTTTGGATTGCGACCTTACCAATTATTGCCAATTGCAGCTTAATCAGTGAGTGTGACATATGGGCTCCACATGCTGTATATTATTTTTATTTCTAAATATAGCCAAGTGAGATCTTATTTTATAGATTTAATTATAAGAAGTATTAATATGCAAATAGAATTTAAATCAGATACACAGATTAGGAGATATTAGCACCTAAGCTAATTAGTCCTTGCATTTCGGAGTTCGTGGTGCAAATATGCTGCTGCCACGTTGCTTTGGGAGGTCTGAGTGGTTGCCAAAAAGTTGGCGATCGATTTCGCCGCCCGCATTTCGCCCCTGTCCGCTGTGTTGTTCTGCCCGCGGACTATTGGCGTGCCGATGAGGGGCAGCAAACCAAACATCGGTCAAATTCTGTGGGCACACCAAATTTTTGGTAGGATCATGGTTGGTAACCAACCAAACGTGCCCCTAATCTCCCTAAGAAACCAAGTAATCGACGCAACCTACGCTGAAATCTCAACCAGGAGAGGGACTAGAATCAAAGCAGGACAAGCAGTGAGATGGGAGCAGGGTCAGGTGTTCACTTCAACTCGCCTGCGTGGTCGTCGGGGCGCCTCCTGATCGCTGGCCGGTAATCGTCTTCCGCCTCGTTTCTACACACGTATGTAGCCCCGCGGCGGCGGTGCCGCACCACCTCCATCGGCGGCGCCCCCACGTCGTCGGTCGGTCGTCTCCTCGCTCCCGACGGCGGCGGACGGGATACAATTTTGGGTACTCAGTCTGGGCCTACCGGACCCTGTCCCTGTATTGGGCCGGGCCAAGCGAGTTCCACGCAGGCCCACGTAATGTCCTGGTTCTTCTGCGCAGTCCTCCTAGCAAGGTTGTCACCAGCCCACCACAATTCCATATTGTAACTAATATTTTTTACCTTATCAATGATCTAAATTATTATTAAAATAATATATAAAATGTGACTGGTCCATTTGTGGTTGAATCTATTCATCTGAATTTTAGCCCTTGACTTAGTACATATACTCATATTTTCGTTGATTTATTCAATAAATTAATTGCTCTATTTTTATTGGTAAGCAAAGTATTAGATTGTACTGTGTTCACAAAAAGAAAAATAATATTTAAAATAAATTGAATTGAGATTTACTTGCGTCAAGGACTCAACTTTACAAAATTCAATAATCTACAGTCAGATAAACTTCAACTTTAGAATATGTTTAACATTTTTTTGCATATAAAATATACCCTCTTTAAAATATGATATAATCATGGTTATATGATCAGGATCGTGCCAAGAAAAAAAAATGATTACAACTAGGACCCCCGGTCCTGTCAGCAGTCACTGTTGTGATTACATCATTTTTTTCAGGTTCTTAGTCGATGTGTGTGCAATGCAGCAGACTGCTGTGTCACTTCCTGCGAGGAACGTATCTGTCTTGGTTGTCTGTATACTAAAGCATCATACCCAAACCATGCTTTGGAAACACAGTAGTCATGTATGTGAAATCGTCAGATGCAGTGTGTGTTGATCTAGCAATTTACATGTATGAGGACCAATGGAGGTCACCCTTGGATGATGAGTGATTGACAACCGTTGAGTAGATTGATGTGTCTCTTGGCTCATGATCGATGTGCAGGTGCAGGATGCGACATGGCGGCCGACGGCGCGCGGTGAAGGTCAGGCGCGAAAGGTCCATGCCGATGAACCAAGGGCGGTGAAGGATGGACGAGTAGGCTTGGACCGAGGGACCCGAAGAGTCCAGCGGAGTCACGCGCGATCCGCATGGTGCATGGAAGAGCAAGAGTTCACGGCGTGATGAAGACTACGTCGGTCGAGTCAAGCGGGACGGAGGCGTCAAAGGCTTGGCGGAGACCGGACACGCGTCGACATCGAGGAGGTCGCGTGGCGGTCACGCGGAGATGGACGGTTTAGGTGGTTTGGGCCTCAAAACCACCAGGCAGGCAGGTTTGCCGGTTTGGGCCTCAAAACCGGGGGCGCGTCCGGTGCGGCCGGATGGCGGAATGGAGGGCACGTGGCGCCATCGCGAAGCTTGCGTCGAGACGAAGCGAAGTCGTGAAGGTCCCGTGTCCGTCCGATGCTTCTATAAAAATCTGGACCATTTTGCCCCTGCGTGGGTGAGTACCTTAGTTTTTGAGGTAGGGGTATTTTAGTCATTAGCCATAGACCATATCTACAAAGGGGACTGGCTGGTCTGAGTGTGGTTCTGTCGGTCTCCTGGAGCTCTCGGTCTTCTTCATTTTTTGTTTTTCATCTGACTTGGAGAGAGCTTCACGAGAGAGAGATAGGAGAGATGAGATGGTAAAATCCAAACTCCAGACCTTGTACAGATGATGCCCTCGTGATGTGAAGTTTTAGTTTCCCTGATCTTGAGTCCTTTTTGTTTACTGCCTTTTCTGGTGATTTTTCATTCGTCGATTTGAGGGTGTTCTAAGGCGAGTTTCTTGGGGGTTTTTGTGCTAGTTCATCTGTGTGTTTGCTTATGGGATCTCCCTAGCTATTCCCCTGGTTAAGCCCCTCAAATTTCTGGTTTCTCCCATTTTTCCCCTTCTCTAGGTTTTCCTGTGTTCTGCAAATTGATGGGCAAATCGTGAACAACTCGGGTGGATCTCATAGTCAGTGATTCACCACATCTGGTTGTGCCTACAGTTGAAATGAATCCTGAATCGGATTCGTTTTGGTTGCGTTCTATGATTTCTTTGTTAAGCCTGGCTTGGTTGTTTGCTCCGTCAGCAGCTCTTGTATGTGTCTCTGTTGTTTGACAGGAAACTCGGCGCAGCAGCAGGCAGTCTGATTCATCTCGGCATCATTGCAACAGCATCAGGTCGTGAAGCTGCAACTTTGGGTCAGCTGCAGTTCGGTAGTCTGTCTGTTTGTGTTGATTTTCTCTTGCTGCAGGTGTTGTCTTTATTCAGTTCTGTGCCAATTCGATTTTGTACTGGTCTCGCGTGAGGTTACTGAGCATCTGATTGGTAGTAGCATATTGGATTGCAATATCTCTGGAAGGTCTCTATCTAGCTACAGTAACTAATCATTTGCTAATGATTTCAACCATAGTTTATTCACTTATATTTTCTTGAGTACGGTGAGACACAGATGCAAGACATAATCTTGCTCTGGTAGCTATTGTCTGAGAGCTTGCATCTTGTCTCAGCTCTCCTGAATACAGGTTCTGCTTCCTTGTGAGTCCGGGTTATTTTGTGCTTGCCTGAAAGCCTGCTTTTTTCTTCAGATAATTCCTTAGCTCTACTTTCAGTAGTTAGTGCAGCAGATGTTTTAGCTACTTTATTTATCTCGCTTCCATACTGTGTTGGGGAATTCCTAATCATTCCTAGGGTCAGCACATCACCAGTTGAAGTGTGTGGCCTTGGTGACTAGAAGAGAGGTGTTTTGGGTTTTAATTGGGACATAGGCTGAATTTCTTTGAAGAAATTTTATCGGCTCCCATTCACCCCCCCTCAGGTCGCCTATTTCGGTCCTTCAATGTAATTATCAGGTACAGAGAAATACATGGAGTAACAGAAAATAGCATGAGATCAAGGCTCTTCAAAAGCAATTTACCCCGATAAAATTTGGAAATTCTTTTGTAAAACACTGTTCATCTCTAAGCTGATCCCAGTGCGATAATGGAGCCGACCCCGGCATTTATCTCGGCTAGATTCGCCCCTGATGGCACATAACTACACTATGAAAATTCACATAGAAAACAACAACAGTTTTCTTAGAAATACACTGCATTTTTTAATACATAAATAGTTAAATCATGCGGTCCTTAGCATATGATCAACTGGTGAGAAACAAACGGCACCATATCAAACACGCAAGTTGAAGCTGAAAATGACTGAATCACTACACTTGCAAACTTTTCTAATCGAAAGCATAACTGTAAGGCCAACAGAACAGAGACTTGTTGATATGTCACTTTC
>CM014271.1:85678272-85701871 GCA_004135705.1 Alloteropsis semialata | reverse complement strand
CTTGCAAGTGTTAGCAATGATCTTATGTTGAGAATGTGTCATCCTTATATGAGCTTTTGTGATCTAGTTTGACCTTGCTCGAGTTATCATGGCTAGACTTTTGCTCATGTGGTGATATCTTTTATAAAATATGAAAATCTGAAATTATGCCTGAGCCTCCTGATTCTATCATAATATCCTCATGTCGGCTATTCGTGCTTGCTTATGATCTGCTTCTCTGTGCTCTCGTTCATTTGTAGCATTTGTAAGTGCTCTGTGATATATTTGAGAAGCTTGTTAGTTTCTTGCACTTCATAGCATGCATTGTGCTCTCTCATGTCATCCTTGATGTTTGCATTGCCAACAAGGGGGAGAAATTTATGTTGCATTTACTCAAAGGGAAGAGTTGGATGCTTTAGGTGAGATGTTCATGAGATTGCATGCATTTTGTGAGATAGGATGCGATTGCATGCATTTTGTGAGATAGGATGCATTTAGCCAGGGGGAGTTCATTGCTTTCATGCATTTGTTCAGGGAGAGTTTGCTCTTTTGACCGATCGCGTTGAGCTTTTTACCTCTTCTTGAGGAGCCGGTGGTTGTTTGAGTTTTCGCTTGTCACATGATTGGTGTTGAGCCCTTTCTGCCTCTTATTGAGGGATCATGTGTTCTTGTCTCAATTGTGTCGAGCCGTTGCCCTTGTCTTAGGGGACTGAGACCTCTCATCTCAAGTGATCTGTTCTTTGCCTTTGATTGGTTTTTGATCACTTGGATGAGCTCTTTCTTTTTCTTTTTCTGTTCTCATTCTGTTACTATCTTCATGTCATTTGTGTTGGGTGTTGTCAATGCACTCATCAAGGGGGAGATTGAGGACCAATGGAGGTCACCCTTGGATGATGAGTGATTGACAACCGTTGAGTAGATTGATGTGTCTCTTGGCTCATGATGTGCAGGTGCAGGATGCGACATGGCGGCCGACGGCGCGCGGTGAAGGTCAGGCGCGAAAGGTTCATGCCGATGAACCAAGGGCGGTGAAGGATGGACGAGTAGGCTTGGACCGAGGGACCCGAAGAGTCCAGCGGAGTCACGTGCGATCCGCATGGTGCATGGAAGAGCAAGAGTTCACGGCGTGATGAAGACTGCGTCGGTCGAGTCAAGCGGGACAGAGGCGTCAAAGGCTTGGCGGAGACCGGACACGCGTCGACATCGAGGAGGTCGCGTGTCACACCCGGTTTTAAAACAAAACCAAGTGCTACCTATATGTATGCCAGGATCAAGTTTCATACATATAGTGACATCATAAGTGAGTAACAGTAACAGTATCACGTAAAAGAATACAAGAGACTTACAATCTATCAGAGACACAGCAGATCCTGGAAACCAAGGCTCCAAAACTTCACAGGCAATCGACTGGGGGTTGCGTACGCCTAGCATCACCTTCAATATCTTCACATCACCTTTCTGAGCAGCAGTAAGCAAGGATGAGTACACTTATGGTTGGTACTCAGCAAGGCCACAAGAAATAACCAGAATATGATTTATTATCAACTTCAAATAAATTAATCATGAGAGGATCCAAGCCGCTCTTAACCGTGAGCACGGCTGATATATCAGTTTTACACTCTGCAGAGGTTGTACACTTTACCCACAAACAATGTTTCTCATATAGCCTGAGGTAGCTAGCCTCTTCAACACTTCCTTAGGTGAGGGGCCAGAGAACCATTACATGACCTTTACAAAGAATTATTAACATGAAACAACCTGCTAAGGTTTCAAGCCACAGCAGAGCATAACCTTTTCTAATCGCCGAGTTACTTACCAAAGCATACTCCCAAGAGATCCGGCTATACCCCGTCTATGCTTCCCCTCTTGCCCTTTCGGTAAGGTTATTACAAGTTAACTCTTCTAATTAATTAGTCACGACCAGAGCCCATTAGCTATGTGGTTGCACTGTTTTCTTGGGTGGTCACTCCATGTTCCAATTAAAATCATCATTATATTTAATAAAGCATAGATAGAAGGATGGTTAGGGACACTTGCCTTTCCGCAATAAAAATACCACGTACTGCTCAGAGTCTTCAAATTCTTCTTGTTGAAACTCTTTTCTTCAAAGCACCTGACTTGCGTTCCTTCTACTCGCAGCAACATCGGCACAAGCACACACTAACAAAGAGACAACAAGCACAACTAAGAACAATACACCAAACGAACAGAAAACAATAAAAGAACGCACAAAAAAAGGTGGGCTCGAAGCTAAGGTTACGAGGGCTCAAGAAACAACGATAGCGATGATAAAGACGAAAAGACAACTATCGTAACATTTATGTTATGAGAGCACAAGAGACTATACGCTTGGTTTATTTTAGTTTAATAAAAACAATATAAAGGATATTTCAGAAAATACCCTAAATTAGAATTATGTCATATTAGAGTTTATTTTACAAAACCGAGATAAGACTAAGTCAACTTTTATACATCTAAATGTTCATGTATGAATTAGACCAATTAAACACTTAACTAGAAATAAAAACATGTGTGAACACCTAATCGTATAACTTTATGATTCGTGTTGAACTAACCATATTATTATTGGAAAGACATTAACGTTGAGATTAATCATATTAACAACAATTATAGAAAACCGATAGTTAACTCTAAATAGCTTTTAATTAGTTACATAGCAATTAATCAAATTAACTTGACGAGATATAACCTAATTAACTTTTAATTAGAAAACTGGTGAATAAATATTTAATCATATTAACAATTTAACAGATACTAGAAACAACAAACAAGATTATCATTGTTGCTAACGCATAAACGAGATGAAATTGAAACTAACGCAACAAAGACGACTTGAGCTGGAGCTAAAACGAGCGATAGGTAAAGGTCTAACTGTTGCAACTATGACTTAGGGATGGCTAACTGTTCAGGTTCTAGAGAGACATGAAAAGATGGGATGACTTGAGATTTGCCGAGCAACAAGATCTTTTCCAGGTATTACACATGAAAATGACGGAATAGGAGCACAAGAAATATTAATATGCTACTTGCAGATTAACATATTACTTTAATAGATCCAGCTTATGCGATAATGCAATGGCATAGAATTAATAAATGCTACACCATTGATATAACATAGTGTCAACCATTAAGTAATAAAATTAATCTGTAGTGGTCGGCATATTACTTCTCATGTAGTCTACTGATAAGTAGCAGATGATCAAAGGCTTAAGGAAAAGAATGATAAATTAACATATTAACTTTACAAGCTTATACATCGTTTAATAATGCAAACTTATGGTGCAATGAAATTAGAACCAGTAATTAAAATCCTGGGTATCATTGCAACAACATAAATTTAATTATTAAATAGATGCTAACTTGCAAGGATTTATTGTCAACTATCAAAGCTTTACTAGGTCTGGATTAGAAAGGACAGGCTAGCGTAATAACATTTGCAAGACACTATAAATAGAGCTCGCAAGGGTAGGCGATGGCTAATACGGTTTGATTTGGTGAAAGATAGATTGAGAAAGAACTTTGTTAGTGCATGAATTGGAAACTGAATTAATGGACACGAGGTAAGCATGCCATCACTATGATGTCATGACTTGCATGGGCATGACCGGTATAGCTTCATTGCTTGGAATATAGATTGGTAACGTGATGGAAAAACTGAATTATAGGGCTCATGACATAAGCATGACATATCTATGATGTCATTACTTGCATGGTAAGGCCGGAAAGCTTTGCTTTGCTTCAATTACGTGCAGGAGACCATCATGTCCTGCGAGTACGCTTTGCATGGCTAACTAGGGAGTGGCTAAAGGATAGATTGAGTAAAATATGGTAACTTACGTGAATAGAAACTGAGCAGCGTGTTGCCTAAGCATGAACTCGGAATAATTAACCAATACAAGAGATGAAAAAGCAACTAAGGTGTAAGCCATACGTGGATAGCTAGCTGATGCATAAAGATATGGAAAACCAAATTACTGCTCATGATGTAAGCATGATGTCGTCATCATTACGTCATCACTTTGCATGGCCGATTTGCATGGCTTAGAAAAACATGAAAGCATAGATGCTAACGTTCTAATAACTTGATCCGAGGTAATGGTAGAGGCAGGGGCTGGCTTGGCAGGGTTGCATGGCCGGTGCAGTGCAGCAGAGCTGCAGCACGCGCGGGAGGGGGGGTGACGATATATTGAGCATGGCCGGAGTACGCACGAAGATTCGACAACTAATAAGGTATCTGACAGCTACACAAGATATAGGAGTTCGCGAGGATGCAGAGATGAGAGTGCATGGATGTGCTCACCGGTCGGCAGGGGTAGAGACGATGGACGCCGGCGACGAGCAGATAGGTAGCCGGACTTGGAGAAGACACGGCGGCTTCGTCTGGCATCTCCCGAGGCAGACCAATCGGCTTCAGAAGTAGAGGAAGACAGCGGACCAGAGCTTCAACCGGCGGGGCTCCTCTGATGACGCAGAGGCAATGGGGAGCGGCGGGGATCGGCTCCGGCGGCGATCCTGTATTCACCTCGGCGAGGAGCGCGACATGCACGAGCGTCAGCATGGCGATGGGGCTGAGCATTGGAGGGAAAAGTACGTGAAAGAGAACCGGTATGCATGCTCACCACGGTGGAAGAGGATGTCGACAACGAACAGCTCGGCCGTAGCCCGCAGATGGAAGGATCGAGCGGCAGCGATCCGCTATCTCGGCTCCGGCGAGGTTGGACGACACGGCGACCGCGGCGGCGGTTCGGCTCTGATCTGCGGGGCTGGTGCGGCTTGCCGTGGAGCTCCCAGCGATGAAACTCTTCTGTCCCGCGGGCAGCGGAGCGGAGCGCGTAGGGGATAGCTCCCTCCAGCAGCACGCTACGTAGATGAGGAGCAGCTAGCGGCGGGGCCGCAGCCTGACGTGGAGAACGCCGTGGTAGAGGCGACTTGCTTCTGGAGACCATAAGGCCAGCGATCTGTGCAGCTCGGCAAGGATGCAAATTAATTAAATAAAATACCTATTGATTTGATAAGAAGGATAACATGAAAAGAAGCGTAGGATGGAGGGAAATATTCTGGCCGGCTGATCACGTTGGTCAAGTGCACATGCTCGTACTTGTTGGCTGTATGCATAAAAGCATGCATGGCGAGGTGAGATGCAGCGGCTCGTCCATGCGCAGCTCAGGAAGACGATGGCAGCACTAGGTGAACAAAGATAGGGTCCTTAGGGATTCCCAAACTTGGGCCTCCCTGTAAAGGAGTCTATGGTGTATCTTTTTCTGGAGGGATGTGCCTCGTATATATGGGGAGAAAAACCCACCATCTCTCCATCCGTTAGGGATATGGGACTAATAGATGTTTAGCTCCTGTCGGATACCAATATTAGGGGTATCCAATGACAGCGATTAAAAATAAAAAGCCCTGGCAGCTATCCCTTTCTCTCTGATTTACCTCCACTTGAACGGTACAGCGATGCCCAGTTTTCTCCCTCTTTTTTTTCCTTTCTTGTACATGCATATACGGGCACGTTTTAAATTGGGTGCAGGCACATGCAAGGGCGTCTGCATGTGCGTACACATATCTCTGTCATGCATGGGCAGGTGCATGCCTCTGTCTTGCATCTCTCTCTCTCTCGTACAGCATGGGCAGGCGCATGCCTCTGTCTTGCATCTTTCTCTCTCTCGTACAGCATGGGCAGGTGTTCCCTCGAAGGCTGCTTGACCGGCATGAGAACGGCACAGCGGCACTGCATGGAAACCTGTCGGGCAGTACAGCAGCACGACAAGCTCGCCCGAGGAGTTGCAAGCGCGCCCGGGGAGTTGCGTACTCGCCCGAGGGGTTGCAGGCAGCGCCCGGGGAGTTGCCAGCTCGCCCGAGGAGTGGCAGGCAGCGCCCGACAGGTTGCTCCACCGCCCGACGAGCTGCTCCTTCGCCCGACTACTCTCCGATTCGTCCGAGGGGCCGCTCCTTCGCCCGACAAGAACCACGTCTCGCCCGACAAGCTACGTCCTCGCCCGACGAGACTCCGATTCGCCCGACAAGATCTCCGTCTCCGACTGGTCCGCTCCTTCGCAACGAAGCAACCGCCGGGAAGACCGAAGTACCCGGAGTCAAGCTGCTACACTGTGCCAACCACTCCCTGACGCAACTGGCACCAGCAGGACATGGCTACAGTGCTCGGAAGGACGACGGGCCCCACAGCATGGGCAGGCACTCCTCCCTTTTTCCCGTCTTACCCTTTGACTGTACTCTTTCTCTCATTCTTTACTGGCCCCCCTTGAGCTATAAAAGGGGAGGCCAGGCCTCCTGCGTGAGGGGAGATGGACTCTTTTCCTCCTCTCTCCTGGGCCTCCTACGAGAGGCAGGGAGCCTCTTTTCTCTCCCGAGGAGTACTCTCCCTCGATCTTCTTCTTCCTCCAGCCAGTCACTGGACTGAGCTCGACTCACGCACCAGAGACTTGGGAAACTCTCCCTCTCTCGCCCGCTTGTACCCCCTACTACAAACCAGTGCAAATAACACGAGCAGCACGAACTGGACGTAGGGTATTACACCCCGTGGGTGGCCCGAACCAGTATAAACCCCCGTGTCCTTTTGCACTACCACCCGAGGCCCGACGCGCGCTCCACGATCCTATTATTTGCCGGCGGTAAAGAACCCCGACAGTTGGCGCCCACCGTGGGGCCTTTGCGCGTCACGTCTTTTTACTTGCAGGTCCCGGGTGGCCAACCACGACGACGGTGGCGTCCCCGATGGACGCAACCGCGGCGACGACAACGGCGGCGGCACCGACGGCCGCGACGACGACCACAACGCTGTCAACTGCGGCGACGACAACGGCGGCGGCACCGACGGCCGCGACGACGACCCCAACGCTGTCAACTGCGACGACGACGACGGCGGCGGCACCGGCGGCCGCGACTCCGCCCAACGGGCTGATGGCTCCGGCAGCGTAAACGGCGGCCGCAACTCCGCCAACGACGTCCCCGAGCAGGCGCGCCGACCGAGCTGCAGCAGTCCCGACCAACTCCGCCAACGACGTCCCCGAGCAGGCCCACCGACCGAGCTGCAGCAGCCCCGACGTCACCAACAGCGACCGCGACCCCGCCAACGGCAGCATCGACACCACGCGGCCGCGCTCCCGCGGCGCAGCAGTAGTGGGCGACCCTCGCGAGGAACACCGCGGCAGGACGACCGTGCCCGAAGTCCGCAAATGACCTCAACTAACCTGTACCAGCTTTTTGCTTTCATGATCTCGCGCAGGGCCGCCATGGTGAGGCACGCCCCCGAACGAGCGCACGACACAACGACAGAGAGAGCTGCAGCGCCGACCGACGTAATCACGTTGTCTACCAGCTCCGCCCCGACCAGCGCCCGCTCCACCGACCGACCCGACCTCGACTCCAAAGGAGTGCGCGCCCCGACCTCGACTCCGACGACTCGGCCGCGCCTCCAAAGGAGTGCGCGCCCCGACCTCGACTCCGACCGACTCGGCCGCGCCTCCAAAGGAGTGCGCGCCCCGACCTCGACTCCGAACGACTCGGCCGCGCCTCCAAAGGAGTGCGCGCCCCGACCTCGACTCCGAACGACTCGGCCGCGCCTCCAAAGGAGTGCGCGCCCCGACCGACTCCGACCGACTCGGCCGCGCCTCCAAAGGAGTGCGCGCCCCGACCTCGACTCCGACTGACCCGACCGCGCCTCCAAAGGAGTGCGCGCCCCGACCTCGACTCCGACCGACCCGACCTCGACTCCAAAGGAGTGTGCCGCCCCGACTCGGACGGCTCGCTCGACTCAGCTTCAACGACGAGAAGCTAAAACGGCTAAGTTTTACTACGATCCTTCGTATTTCCACACATTTCCTTTTACAGTCCCGCATGCCTCTTTTGGGTGTCGCTAAAGTACTCGGGTAGCATAGGCCTCATCCGTGAAACCTCGTCCTGCGTGCCGCCTACACCTAAGCCTCCCCGCTGAGCAGTGTAGTCCGCGGTAAGCCGTCCTCTCTGCGAGCAGTGGTCAGTGGGACTAGGAGCTTAAACGTGATGTGCTAACTACCCGAGGAAATACGTAGCCTGATAAAGGCAGGGCGTACGCAACTTTTCGTTGATAACGAGTAAATCCCGACTTCTCACTTTACGCAACGTTTTTGCATTACGCTGTCTTTTGCAGCTCGGCATGGCAAGTTCAGGTAAGCTTGCAGCAACTCCTACATACAGGGAACGACACCTTTTGTCTCGCCCGACCTCGGCGCACGGGGTCAAGCATACGCACACGATCGATTTCCGAAACGCGCCCTTCGAACTCTCTAAACTAAGCGGCTCCCGCCGGCCCTAACGGCCCCTCGCAGCCCTGCGCTCGGGGGCTGGGCATCGGGACGGACGACTCCGACAGTCGACCTGACAGGTGATTCCAACGGGGGTTCGAAGGCTGGCCCGTCGAAGGGTTCGACAGCCGCCCCCGGTCACCTTGTCGAGCGAGGGGCAGTGAAGGATGGGTCCCAGCGGCCAGTACCCGGGCGCACGAGCGTCGTGGGCATCCCGAACTGCGTTCGAGTCTTGATGGCAAGAATGGTCATGGTTTTTCCCCCGAACGGAAAGGCAACGAGCCGCCAAGTCCCATCGAACGGACTCGGTAACTAGATGATCTCGCCACCAAGAATCTGAAGCTGGCCACCAGCTGGTCCGATCGGAACCCCTCGACCGGGATGCCGTGGCTTCACTCGAACTGGCCCGTTATTAGCTCACACGGACACCGCATTTTCGGCCAACGAGGCAAAAATACGGCTCGGTCCGGCCCCTCCACCTCTTACGAAAAAAAGAGATGCATGAGGGGTTACGACGTAAGAAAAAACGCAAAAAGACGAAACGAATCCCCGTCCGGACCCCGGTCTCGGGATACACACGGGGTCGAAATCGCTAACAGAGACCAGCAGCGCGGTCGCATAATTTACAACGAATCACTGCGCAAATGCCATAAACCTGCGAGCAAGTGTACCACTCGCCCACAGGCTCGGGGGCTACACCCGGCGGGTGCGCTCGCGCGCCCCCACCCGAAACTCCACCGCTTTCTCGACATCACAATAAATTCAGCCCGCGACCGAGTCTGCGACTCGCTCCCAGGCTCGGGGGCTACTGTCGGATACCAATATTAGGGGTATCCAATGACAGCGATTAAAAATAAAAAGCCCTGGCAGCTATCCCTTTCTCTCTGATTTACCTCCACTTGAACGGTACAGCGATGCCCAGTTTTCTCCCTCTTTTTTTTCCTTTCTTGTACATGCATATACGGGCACGTTTTAAATTGGGTGCAGGCACATGCAAGGGCGTCTGCATGTGCGTACACATATCTCTGTCATGCATGGGCAGGTGCATGCCTCTGTCTTGCATCTCTCTCTCTCTCGTACAGCATGGGCAGGCGCATGCCTCTGTCTTGCATCTTTCTCTCTCTCGTACAGCATGGGCAGGTGTTCCCTCGAAGGCTTCTTGACCGGCATGAGAACGGCACAGCGGCACTGCATGGAAACCTGTCGGGCAGTACAGCAGCACGACAAGCTCGCCCGAGGAGTTGCAAGCGCGCCCGGGGAGTTGCGTACTCGCCCGAGGGGTTGCAGGCAGCGCCCGGGGAGTTGCCAGCTCGCCCGAGGAGTGGCAGGCAGCGCCCGACAGGTTGCTCCACCGCCCGACGAGCTGCTCCTTCGCCCGACTACTCTCCGATTCGTCCGAGGGGCCGCTCCTTCGCCCGACAAGAACCACGTCTCGCCCGACAAGCTACGTCCTCGCCCGACGAGACTCCGATTCGCCCGACAAGATCTCCGTCTCCGACTGGTCCGCTCCTTCGCAACGAAGCAACCGCCGGGAAGACCGAAGTACCCGGAGTCAAGCTGCTACACTGTGCCAACCACTCCCTGACGCAACTGGCACCAGCAGGACATGGCTACAGTGCTCGGAAGGACGACGGGCCCCACAGCATGGGCAGGCACTCCTCCCTTTTTCCCGTCTTACCCTTTGACTGTACTCTTTCTCTCATTCTTTACTGGCCCCCCTTGAGCTATAAAAGGGGAGGCCAGGCCTCCTGCGTGAGGGGAGATGGACTCTTTTCCTCCTCTCTCCTGGGCCTCCTACGAGAGGCAGGGAGCCTCTTTTCTCTCCCGAGGAGTACTCTCCCTCGATCTTCTTCTTCCTCCAGCCAGTCACTGGACTGAGCTCGACTCACGCACCAGAGACTTGGGAAACTCTCCCTCTCTCGCCCGCTTGTACCCCCTACTACAAACCAGTGCAAATAACACGAGCAGCACGAACTGGACGTAGGGTATTACACCCCATGGGTGGCCCGAACCAGTATAAACCCCCGTGTCCTTTTGCACTACCACCCGAGGCCCGACGCGCGCTCCACGATTTTATTATTTGCCGGCGGTAAAGAACCCCGACAGCTCCCTTCTAATGCTAAGGGGCCTAAGAGTTTCCACTACCACTAATGGGCTTGTGAAATTTGGCCCAATTAAGGAGGTGGGATGGATTTAGGATAACACGGGCTGGATAATGGGTCAAGGCTGGCCCAAAAATATTTATATTTTCGGAATAATTAATTTCTTGGTATTAAACAATTCTAGAAAAGTCTAGAATTCATATTTAAACCATGAAAAATATTCCAAAAATTCCAAAATTCATGAGAAAAATCTCGGAGATGATATTGGACCTAAAGAATCCAAATAAAATATTTGGAGCTCATGAAGATATTTGTAGAAGCTTGGAGATGAAGGATTTAGCTCTAGGAAGAATAGGAATAAAATCTAGAGAAGATTTGAAAAGAATCCAGAGGAACCTAATTGATATCTGAGAGGACTTGGAACGCTAAACACTAAACATTGAAGACACACAAAAGCAAGGACACAACAACCGCTCTTAAAGCCTATGTTGTTTTAATTTATTCAAGACACACTAATTTTCATATTCTAAATTCCCTGTAATAAAATATAAATCTTGGAAAATTTTAGAAATTCTCAAATCCTTTAGATTATTTAGTGTAATCTATTCACATCCCAAAATATGAAATTTTGGGGTGTGACATCGCGTGGCGGTCACGCGGAGATGGACGGTTTAGGTGGTTTGGGCCTCAAAACCACCAGGCAGGCAGGTTTGCCGGTTTCGGCCTCAAAACCGGGGGCGCGTCCGGTGCGGCCGGATGGCGGAATGGAGGGCACGTGGCGCCATCGCGAAGCTTGCGTCGAGACGAAGCGAAGTCGTGAAGGTCCCGTGTCCGTCCGATGCTTCTATAAAAATCTGGACCATTTTGCCCCTGCGTGGAGTACCTTAGTTTTTGAGGTAGGGGTATTTTAGTCATTAGCCATAGACCATATCTACAAAGGGGACTGGCTGGTCTGAGTGTGGTTCTGTCGGTCTCCTGGAGCTCTCGGTCTTCTTCATTTTTTGTTTTTCATCTGACTTGGAGAGAGCTTCACGAGAGAGAGATAGGAGAGATGAGATGGTAAAATCCAAACTCCAGACCTTGTACAGATGATGCCCTCGTGATGTGAAGTTTTAGTTTCCCTGATCTTGAGTCCTTTTTGTTTACTGCCTTTTCTGGTGATTTTTCATTCGTCGATTTGAGGGTGTTCTAAGGCGAGTTTCTTGGGGGTTTTTGTGCTAGTTCATCTGTGTGTTTGCTTATGGGATCTCCCTAGCTATTCCCCTGGTTAAGCCCCTCAAATTTCTGGTTTCTCCCATTTTTCCCCTTCTCTAGGTTTTCCTGTGTTCTGCAAATTGATGGGCAAATCGTGAACAACTCGGGTGGATCTCATAGTCAGTGATTCACCACATCTGGTTGTGCCTACAGTTGAAATGAATCCTGAATCGGATTCGTTTTGGTTGCGTTCTATGATTTCTTTGTTAAGCCTGGCTTGGTTGTTTGCTCCGTCAGCAGCTCTTGTATGTGTCTCTGTTGTTTGACAGCTCTTGTATGTGTCTCTGTTGTTTGACAGGAAACTCGGCGCAGCAGCAGGCAGTCTGATTCATCTCGGCATCATTGCAACAGCATCAGGTCGTGAAGCTGCAACTTTGGGTCAGCTGCGGTTCGGTAGTCTGTCTGTTTGTGTTGATTTTCTCTTGCTGCAGGTGTTGTCTTTATTCAGTTCTGTGCCAATTCGATTTTGTACTGGTCTCGCGTGAGGTTACTGAGCATCTGATTGGTAGTAGCATATTGGATTGCAATATCTCTGGAAGGTCTCTATCTAGCTACAGTGACTAATCATTTGCTAATGATTTCAACCATAGTTTATTCACTTATGTTTTCTTGAGTACGGTGAGACACAGATGCAAGACATAATCTTGCTCTGGTAGCTATTGTCTGAAAGCTTGCATCTTGTCTCAGCTCTCCTGAATACAGGTTCTGCTTCCTTGTGAGTCCGGGTTATTTTGTGCTTGCCTGAAAGCCTGCTCTTTTCTTCAGATAATTCCTTAGCTCTACTTTCAGTAGTTAGTGCAGCAGATGTTTTAGCTACTTTATTTATCTCGCTTCCATACTGTGTTGGGGAATTCCTAATCATTCCTAGGGTCAGCACCAGTTGAAGTGTGTGGCCTTGGTGATTAGAAGAGAGGTGTTTTGGGTTTTAATTGGGACATAGGCTGAATTTCTTTGAAGAAATTTTATCGGCTTCCATTCACCCCCCCTCAGGTCGCCTATTTCGGTCCTTCAATGTAATTATCAGGTACAGAGAAATACATGGAGTAACAGAAAATAGCATGAGATCAAGGCTCTTCAAAAGCAATTTACCCCGATAAAATTTGGAAATTCTTTTGTAAAACACTGTTCATCTCTAAGCTGATCCCAGTGCGATAATGGAGCCGACCCCGGCATTTATCTCGGCTAGATTCGCCCCTGATGGCACATAACTACACTATGAAAATTCACATAGAAAACAACAACAGTTTTCTTAGAAATACACTGCATTTTTTAATACATAAATAGTTAAATCATGTGGTCCTTAGCATATGATCAACTGGTGAGAAACAAACGGCACCATATCAAACACGCAAGTTGAAGCTGAAAATGACTGAATCACTACACTTGCAAACTTTTCTAATCGAAAGCATAACTGTAAGGCCAACAGAACAGAGACTTGTTGATATGTCACTTTCTAGGCCTTCATGTTATGTGTTCCTCAGGAACCTGAATTTGGAGCATCTGACCAAAGTTATAGCCCGAAAGTTGACAATAAATATAATTTTATATTTATGGTAGATTTACCCTCCGTTATGAATTACTCCAACCTTTTATTTATTCTCCAGAACATTACACTCCGACCTTTTATCTCTCACTATTTTCCTTATCTATCCATGCTACACGGTTTAGAAATTCAGGTGCAGCTGTGGTGCTTGACTTTGCTTTTCTTTCTGAATCCAGTCCAGGATCAAGTCTTGTAGCCGCATGGGTGCCTGTGTAACCCATAAATTGAGGAACTGAGCAACCATACGTGTCCGACTCCCCAGATCCTGATCCTGTCGTTGCACCAGCATTCTTTTCCTAGTTCAACCTGGCATCTCCATGCCTGCCTTTTCAACCTGAAAGTATGCAGTACCATGTTTAGACTTCCACAGAATTTTGTAGACTGTCGCTTCAGTGTTTTGGCGGAAGTAATCTATTGCCTCCGGCAGCATGATTTTTTTCAGTTGTTCCAAGGTAATTTCAGTATGCCTGCAATGCGGTTCCTCACCATAGATCGCCGGTGTTGCATAACTTTTATCTGCAGGTAACATGTATTCTGAAGAACCATGGGGTGTAAAGAGGAGTCCAGCTTTCAGATTTGGAGAATCTTGCAGATAATCTGATGTCCGCTGTTTGTTGTACTCCGTCAGAGAGACTTGACATTGCAAATTCACTTCAATAACAGAATCCAGAGAGGCATCTGGTAATCCTACAAGGTCTAGGTTGCTAATAAAATGAAGCTTCTGTTGATCATGCTGCTTGCAACATAATGGGTCTGATCGAAACCACTGAGTGCAAAAACTATGAAGATTCTCCCAATGTTTTCTTTTCCACAAATCAATATATGGCACCCATGAGAAGTCCTGTGTAGGTAGTTGAATAAATTCTTTCTTGATTGTTTCAGCTGTAGACTTGAAATGATGGGCAAACAACTGCAAGCACTTAATTACAGTCCCAACTATGTCTGTACTTTCTAAAAGCTGTAGCATTACACTAAAGAAAAAGTTATCCTCCGGTGTGTTATTGTCTATCTTGATAAATACCAGGCAAACTTCTAGTCCATGCTCTGCATTCTTGAAAGGCACCAACCATAGTAAAAACAAAGGATGCCCTTTTCCCCGAACAATTTTATGTTGTAGTTCCTTGCCTGCAAAAAGGTGTTTGACAAAAGAGTCATAGGGCATGTGACAGCATGGTGTGCCACCAAGTTCTATGAATCTCAGAAACTCACTAGCACCATTTGCAAACCACTCAAATCTTCGAACAGTGGATCCACTCAGCTCATTGTCGTTGCGGCAAAAGGTGGACAAAATAATTGACTTTGTAGCATGCGCAATCTGTTTATGAATGGGGGAATTCCTCACCTCCTGTTCCATCTGTTTGTCCTCTAGGATCCTCTGTTTGCATTTGTGCAGTGTATCATCACACTCTTCAGCAGCACGCTTTAGCTTATTGCGCCAACGGATCAATGATGTATCAGTGATCAGCCACCTACTGGATGTCTCAAGAGCAGCCCCCAACTTGATCTGCGCTATCTCTAGCCTCTCCAAGTTTTCATTTGCATTTTGTTTCTCTTTCCCTTCATACCTGCGAACCAGACCAGACAGAATTTGGCCAACTGTTTCCTGGACCACTGCAGAACTGACCATCCCTGCCATTAGGAGGGTATTTATAGCATTCCTTCCCTGTTCAGAAAATGAAATATATACCATGTACATCAGAGCTAGGTATATGGATTTTTTTTGTCGATGCGGTATTCATGTATATGTATGTATCATGTATCTCAGGACAGAAAACTGAATTGTAATACAAAAGAACATTGGAGCACAAGCAAAGGTATGCTTACCGGCTTAAGAATCTACCCTTGATTGACTTGCATGGAAGTGGTTAACAGCTATCCTGACTTCCTGAAGATAGAGATGCGCTGGAGGGTGGAGCTCTGTGGTAAGAAGATGCCAATGGATATGAGAGGAACATGTAGCAGGTAAGTCGTTCAGTGAGGAATTTGGGGGGACTTGGTCTCTACAAGGAACACAGTGTTGACTAAAGTATTCTTCTTCTTTTTTACTTCAAGTGTCCTCAATACAATTTGACTTGATAGCAACACTAAAGTCTGCTTTTTAGAACGAGGCAATGTCAAATGGAGGGCAGTTGGCTAACTGACATGGACCGAAGAATAGGACAGAAATGCAACTCTGAGCATCTTTCATCTATCATCAGTGTACAAGGAAGCCAGCAAAGTGTTCTTGTTTTAAAACTGTTTTTTCTTTTTTCTAGAATATGCAGGTATATGCTGATGTGCTCTTGCCATAGTTGTGCTGGGCGTCATACCAGACTTGTTCTGAAAAGCAACAGTGCAGGAGCAGATGCTCTGTGGTATCCTGTTCTTGATCACACGGGACACAAGTGGTTGGTCCTCCTGACAGCCCGTGGTGGTGGTGCCAATGATCAGTAGTCCAAATTAAATTCAACTGAACGCTGCACATACAGCCACATGAAGAATTTCACCGTCATAGCCTCATAGGAATCCAAGTTTCCCAGATTGGTTTGCATCCGTCGAATTTGAGGCCACCGGAATACCTTACATGTCCTGTGTGATGGTGTCAAAGACGAACTGCGGCTTGTTGCATAGCAATTGATTCAAGATTAGACTAAGCAAAGTGCTCTGATATTTGTAATTTGGAGGAACAGTTTTCGCGCCATGCATTGCAGTTGCCCTCTTGAACCATACTGCTTGAGCTCAAAAAAAGAAGAAAAAAAAACTAAACGACTTCTCTGTGCTAAAAAGAAAAAAACTAAACTAATGCTGTTTTAATTTGATAAGATACAACAGATACATCATCTTCTTGTAACAATGAAACAACAAGAGGACGCCAGAAAGAAACCAAAGCATCACACCAAAACCATGCTTGTTGTAAACTGCAATTCCATCTTATTTCTGATATCATCAGATGCAGAAGATCATCAAATTAAGAAAATTCAGGACAAATAAGTTTACATGACCCAATTATCAGTTGCAGAGAACAACATCAAGTAACAAAGGAAAAAAACAGTATCTTCATAATTTTCTCTAACAGGGTAAATGGGTAATAAACAGTTCACTGTACATGATCCCCGTCTCAAAATTCACATAGAAAATAACTACAGTCTGTCCTTTGCAAATACTTGCATTGTGACACATATATAATGGTAAAACCATGTTATTCTCAGCTTTCAGAAACCAAGCACATATGAAGCTAAAAACAATATATATACTTTTACATTTCTGGCATTGTGCGGGGGGTAAGACAACCCCCGGGCATTGTGCGATAGAGAAGACCTCACACGCAGGCCAAGAAAACCCCCGAACCCCTATCCCACCTGTACACAGCGGCGTTGCCTGTGTGAGCGACCGACGACCTGGGCCGGGCCATAGACCAGTGCTTTTGTGTGGTGGCAGGCGAGGGGATTCTTTTAACCCCAGTCTAGAATTTGCTTCCACGGGGAGTCGAACCCAGGACTGGAGTGCTACTTAGATTTGCACTCAATAAATATACTCCAAATGTTTGATTGGTCCCCAGAACATTCCATTTCCAGTCTTGTGTTCCTCATTTTCCCTTACCCGTCCATTTACATGTTTTAGCATTTCAGAGTTTCAGCCTGTAGCTGTGCGCTGCTAGCTGACTTTCCCTTTCCTTCTGAATCCAGTCCACAATCATGCCTTGCAGCCGGATGGGTGCATGTGCAACCCACAGGTTGAAGAAATGAGATATCACATTTTCTTGGCTCCCCATCTCCTGATCATGTCGTTGCAACAATTTTCCTTTCCTAGCTCCCCCAGAAGACCTACATGTTCTCATGCCTGACCTACGTGTGCTCATGTTTGTTTTTTCAACAACCTGAATGTATGCAGATCCATGTCTAGACTTCCAAACCATTTGGTAGACCGTTGCTTCAGCATTTTGGTGGAAGTAATTGATTGCCTTTGGCAGCACGATCTCTTCTAGTTGTTCCAAGGTAATATCTGAATGCAAGAAGTGCTGCTGTTCACCCTCAACGGCTGCTATTGCAGAGTTTGTATCTGCCGGCAGGATGTCTTCTAATGAACTGTGGGGTGTGAACATAATTCCAACTTTCAGATTTGGAGAATCTTTCGGAGAATTTTTGCATTCAGACAATGAGGTCAAATGTTTGTTGTACCTAGAGAGTGAGACTTGACCTTGCAAAAACACATAAACAACTGGTTCAAGAGAAACATCTAGTGATCCTGATGTGTACAACTTGCTACTACGACAAAGCTTGTGCTCATCATGCTGCTTGCAACATATTGGGTTTGGGCGAAACCATTGGGTGCTAAAGCTATGAAGATTGCCCCAGTGTTTTTGCTGGCATGAATCAACACAAGGCACCCATGACAAGTCCTGGGTTGGTAGCTGAGTCAGTTCTTTCTTAATAATTTCAATTGTAGACTCCAAATGTGGGGTGAACAACTGCAAACACTTGATTAGGATCCCACTTATGTCTGTACTTTCTGAAAGCTGTAGCGTTATAGTGAAGACAAAGTTATCCTCTGGTGCGTTACCGTCTTTATGAATAAGTGTCAGGTTAGCTTCTATTCCTTGCTCAGTTATAGTCGCGGGCACAAAGCACAGAAGAAAGGAAGGGTCCTCATTTCCCCGAGTAATTCTATGCATCAGTTTCTTGCCCAAAAAGAGATGCTTGATAAGGGAGGAGTTGAAGGTCATTTGAGGGTGTGGTGTGCCTCCAAACTCGACAAATCTCAGAAACTCACTAGCGCCATTAGCAAACCACTCAAATCTTTGAACAATGGATCTGAACTCATTGTTACTGTGACTAAAGGCGGAGAAGATAAATGACTTGGCAGCATGTGCTATCCGTTTAGGAAAGGCAGCATTAATCACCTCCTGTTCCATCTGTTCTTCTTCTAGGATTCTACGCTTGGAGTTGTGCAGGGTGTCATCACACTCTTGAGCAGCACGCTTCAGCTTCCTTCGCCAACGCAACAAGGATGCATCAGTGATATGCCACTTCTTGGATGTCTCAAGAGCAGCCTCCAGCCTGGTGTGTGCCATCTCTAGCCTCTCCAAGTTTGTGATCGCATTTAACCGCTGTTTTTCATAATTTTGAGCCAAACCAGAAATAATTTGGCTAACTATCTCATGGACAACCGCAGAACTGACGGCCTCTGCCATTAGAATTCAAGGGTCTGTAAGATCCCTTCCCTGCTCAGGAAATTAAATACATAAGAAGTTAAGAACATACATGAGAGATCGATACATGGTCTTTTGCATCGCAAGCAAAGCTTTAGCTTAGTGGCTATAAGGACTTACCTTCAGTTATATGGAATGGATGCGGTGGATAGCTATCCTGCAGTGTGTAGAGATATGCTGGAGGGTGAAATCTTTGGTGAAAGTGAAGAAGATATCTTGAAGACTTTGGTAGCCAAAAAAGAAAAAAATTAAAATGAAAGGGAAGAAGTTAGTTGGAGTGTGGGATCAAGATCATTGGTGAAGAGTTCACAATATAAAGAGGGTGCTTAAAGTTCTGAGAGGCATATGTAAGTTCAATGAATCAATGTGTAGAACGGAAGTAATTAACTATTACTGTTTAGAGAATAGAAGTTGGACTTTGGAATTTTGGATCACTGATTCAACACTAAAGTTGGCCAGGATTATTGGGATCGATCAGTTATCAGTTCCTCTTGAATATTTGGTAAACCGGATTGATCATTGGAACCTTAACTTTGAAAACTGAAGGACTCCTGTGAAACAAGATGCCACTCCCAACTTCCAGGAACCATCGAGCTCTGTTCTTCCATATTATTATTTGGTGGCTGCTATGTTCATAAGACCTTGAATAGTTTGATCTTGGTTTGCTAAAAACTACCAGCTCAGCTCCACTATGCTTCTTCCAATGTATTTACTATCACATCACGTTGACTTTCAATCAGTGCTACCGCTCTATAATGCAGTTTTCCAATGATTGAATCTAGGTCAATAATCAAATGTGCTCCTGATATATCATCTGGAATAGCAATGACATCTGAATAATCAGAGCTGACATCTGAAAAAATATTTTTAATGTATTCATATAACCATTTCGGATGTCTATAAAGATAGTCAGAGTTAAAACACTTTGACTAACCTATTATATAGCGAACAGTCCAGAAGGACCTAAATTATTAGTCTCAGCATAATCAGTTCGTTTGAATATGAGATGCAGCATATATATACTTTTATGTAGACTTGAGAGCTGATGCAAGTTGACCAATAGATGAATGAAATGGCACCACGTGCACCAGGCACAAAGACCACCTTTCTTTCTAACACAGACTTTTTGTCAAAAGTAAGATAAAAAAATCTATTCTTCTAGATCCAGTTTTGACTTCTCCCCTTCAAAATCGTTGCGATTTTGTGAAAGACGATATAACAATGCTAATAGTCCAAGTAGCGTTTCAAGATGTTGATGGCGATAAACATTGTGTGGAGCAATTTTTTTAAAATGGGCGGCAATTGGTTTTTGCAGAAATTTTATTATGATGAAGGAAGAAAAGAAGAAAACAAAACAAGAGTTCACAAATCACAGCTGGTTGGTTCTTTGACTTCTTTCCCTACGCAACTCGCTTATAAAAATTGCTTGTCCTTTTCGAGATTATCTCGGATCACACAGCCTTGTAAAAAAAATCTCGGTAGCCCAAGCAAAAGCAATTCAACTCCCCGAGTCCGAACGCGGAGAGGACTAGAGCCAAGCACGAAGCAGCCGGCGGGGAGACCGGAGGGAGCTGCAGGTCGAGATCGGGTACCTCGAGTGCGTGGTAGGCAATGGACGGGATGGGCGTCTCCTCATCTCCTCTTCTCCTCGTCAACCTGGTGCAGGCACGCAGCCGTGCCTTGTCCAATGGATACTCGCGGCGGCGGCGCCACCGTCTCTGCCCACCCCGTCCGCGGCCAGGGGGGCCACGATGGCGGCGATGCCTGCAAGGGGGTCCTATCTTCCATTAGCTAGTTAAGCAACTTGGATTAGGCCCATCACAGGCCCATCATGGTCATCTTCTACCTCCGTGCCGCTCGTCCTCCGCTGACGCCTGCCGCCTCCTGGTTCTCCTCCCTGGCCGGCGGCCGCCGCCGCCGCGCCATCTGCCTACCGTCCACTCCCACCCCTTCGACCCCGCCCTTCCTAATTCGATGAACATCCTCGCCCCCGTCGGCACCGCTCACCGGAGATCCTGCCCTGCCCTGTCCTGCAGGCGGCGCTCCCGCACCGCCGCGCCCTCCGTCGCCTCCGCCGGTCCTCCGCCGCCCACCACACCTCTAGTTTCTATGGCCGCAATCCATTGCAGCTTTCCTCACGGACCCCTGGTAATCCAAAACCCTAAGTGCTGCCGCCTCGACCACCAACCCTTGTAACCGAAAACCCTAAGGGTGCTGCCGGCCGTCCTGCTATTGACGTCCAAAAAGTCAGGCGTTGACTCTCAGAAATTAACACTGTGGCCTGGAAGATTTGCTTAGCTTCAGTGCAGGTCCAAAATCTCGAAGTTCGCGGCGTGCCAGTTAATTTGACCTGAAATTGACAAGGTAGAGTTTAATCAGTAAACAACTAGGAACTCATTGGCCAAGGCCCCGATTCGTCCCAACAGATCGGATCAGTGTAAAACGGAAGTCCGATTTGAGAGCATAAACCATCGGCTATGAGTCCGATTTGTGAAGATATAACATGTATTAAAATAGACCATCGGCTATGAAAACCGAATCGTGAGGATACAACGTTAGATTAAACCATCAACCATGAAGGCCGAATCGGAGATAGATCTAATTCAAATTCATTCTTCAATATGCATCTTTCCAAAAGCGATAAGTAAACTAATTCTCGTGTCACTAACAATCGGATCGATTTCGAGACAGCGTTGCTAGCAGGGCACAGATTAGCCTATTTATTCCGATAGATCAATTTATATCAAACAACTCGTTTAAATCAGATCTATTTGTAACTTGCGAACTAGATCTAAATCAGCTATATAAGCAATAAAAACAGATCTATTATGAGGCTTGAATTATGGTGAAACAGAATAGATCTTATTACAGGTGTAAGCCGATAAGATGAAATCAACAAGATACGGTAAGGGGTGAGCGATCCAAACGAAGAAGGGCGATACGCCCCAATCTAAAGCTTAGAACAACTCGATAAATTGATGAATTAACTAAACGAAGAAGGGCGATGCGCCTCAATCTAAAGCTTAGATTAATTCGATAGGGTGTTGGACTTACAGACAAACCGGAGGTCAAGATGATGCAGCCCTGCTTGCTGAAGAACTCGACGAAAAGGTTTTGGGTGGCACGTTAGGCCGAAAGTTGTGTTTGATTGAATGGTTGTGTGAACATTTTTTACAATGGCGCAGGGTTTATATTTATACCCTGAAAATCTAACTAAAACTTATCGGCTACGACAATATCTCTAATTTAATTAAAGCAATCTAATCTTAAACTATCAAAACTATTACAAATCTGGACGCGCAATCAGGCCCCGAAGAAGCTTCCAGATGCATCTCCCTGAAAAGCCGTACGTGCTCCGGCCTCTTTTGTCCCGTGTCCGATCGGGACTCCTATCGGACGGACTCCGATCGGAATCGGAGACTGGCTCAGAATTGGATTCGGCTCCTGTATTAGCACCATCGCGTACAAGCCTAGCCAAGTCAAAATCTGGTGTCAACAGATGCCCCCTAATTTTGGGATAAAATATTATTTTGTTCCAAAATTCTCCAAGCAATGATGATCTTGGCAGCGAACAACATATGAAAACCCTCACCCTTCACTGTCGCAACCCTCGAATCCCGTGTGGATTCGGCGCCGTGGCCTTCGGGCGGTTCCTTCTCCCATAAGCCTATAAATATAAGCCGAACCGTCATCTTCTTCACCAGTTCGCATCTACTATTGCGTCCGCTCCTCTGCCATTGTCACTTCCTCAAGCTTTCATCCGACGACTCTGTGATCTTCAAGCTTCATTTTTTCACCGTGAATCAAGTAAGGAACTCTCCCGCATTTGATTCATGCCACGCATCTGTAACTTACTGTATTCTTCTGCAATCTCTTAGATCTTTTTCTCTTCGTATGACTGTTCATTGTAGATCCATTTCATCATCAATGGCGGCTCCCCTTGACAAGGCAGACACTGATCAAGTTCCCAAGGTAAAAATTACTCAAAATCTTCATTTAAATCCCCGCATTTCCTTTCCAGAACTATTTACGAGCCTCCATCTCTGCATTTATTATCTTATTTCTCTGATTGTAGCATCTTAAGAACGACCTAGTCATCTCCGTTTCTCATGTCGAAGCCGGGTACTACCTTGGCCCGATGGGTGACCCCGATCCGATTGACCTGATTAATATGGAATCAGAGAGACTCCCTTTCAAAGGATCAGATCTGCAAGTCGCCGATTGGACCGGCTCCTTCCGATCATGGCCTGGCAGTGTCCCAGGATGGCGAAACTGGTTTCTCAGAATGCAAGCTGCCAAGTCCCCTTTTTGGGATGAGAAAGATATCGGCCAATGTCTCACGCTTTCTCTTGCTGACATGGTCAAAGATGAGAATTTACTGGCCGCTTCCTCCCTCTTCTGGTCCGATGCTCTCAATGCTTATATATTCGGTCATGGTCCGATGACGCCAACACTCATGGATATGCACATGCTGACCGGTCTCAACACCACCAACGCCATGAACCCAAGAAGGCTCTCCAATGAACTGAACTACAAACTAGTAGGCACAGGCTCCAAGAGTTGGAAGAAATACATCGCCGATTACTGCAAAACCGGCACTATCGGAGATAGGGAACATGCAACTTTCCTTAACATGTGGTTGGAGAGATTCATATTTTGTGGGCCAACCCTTGGTGCTACCTCTAACATGCAAGCAATTGCAGAAGCATTATCCCGCGGCGAATCGGTCCCTCTTGGCCGTCTTATTCTTGGAGCTGTCTACCACCTTCTCCACCAGGTATCGGCTAGACTGTTAGACGGCCAAGCAGTTGGACATATCGGAGGCCCTGGTGGTTTATCCAACTATGGTTGCACACACAGTTCCGATCTGCTTTTGGATATAATTTCAAGGAACACCAATTTCCAAACTATTATGCAGAAGGAGAAGATGCAACCAGTCGCCGATGCACGTCATTCGGAGAAGCAGCATCGGTCTGCCCCGGATCAAGGCTTGAGTCAAAGGATATGGCCACATACTTTAAAAGTTTTTACCATGGGATCGCATCAGAGCGCTTCAGCTACTTTGCCTATAGTGATACCGATCGCAGCTATGAGCTACCTTTGTTCAACATTCAGAATGAGCTGTCATCGATCATGCCGATTCTCAAATCTTTCATTACTCCGGCTATTCTGGGCAGTAATATTGCATTCGGCCGTAAGACCACGTCTTATG
>CM014271.1:85655788-85666457 GCA_004135705.1 Alloteropsis semialata | reverse complement strand
TATGAGCCGTTGAATGGACTTGTTGGGAACTTGGGATACCATCCAAGCAAAGAGATTGCTTTCTTGGGTGATCATTTCGAAGGGTTTGCTTACTATCTAGGTAGCTCCAAGTTACACGTACCTAGGAACATTTGACCCAGTAGGATGCTGCCACTACCTGGTTGCAGCTACACACGAGTCATTCATTTACACTCCATGCATGGATGATTTGCTTCCTGATCACGAAAGCACAAGAGCACATGGTAAGTCATCTTGCTGCTATTTTTCTTCCATTGCTATCATGGGATGAACTAGGGAGATTTTCATATAAAATCAAGAAGTGTACACAGTCGTTCCTTAATATTTGATAAACAGTGCTTTTGTCCTTTTCTTGTATTGACCTGCACTTGCAAGCTATTATAATGGATATATCTTATATGTTTAATGTCTAAGCATCTAGCGCTAGTCGATTATCATGATGATGACTTTTTTTTTTTGCTCAAGATGGAGACCAAGAGGAGGATGAAGTGGTGGACACCGATGAAGGTGAAGACCTAGAGGAGGAGGAGGACATCGATAAAGACCTAGTAGAGGTGGAGGATGAAGACTTCAAAGGCTTGCAGGAGGACGGGCACAATGATGAGTATGAAGACCCTTAAGATGAGCTAGGTAGCAACAAATTTAATTAATATACTCCAAGTTTATCTGTCACTTTGTCGATTGTCAAGGCTTTGGTTTGAAGAATCTCATGAGTGCTCATGGTTATCAGTAATATGTCAAGTGCTGAAAAGTAGAAGTGATCACTCGGCCAGCTGACTTGGCTATTTTGGAACATCTTTATTTCCAGAACATCTAATCGTATCTTATACTAACTTAATATAGACACTGAAGATCATTAATGAGTTGATACCCTGCACCCCCATCTCATTTTGATACGACTTGTCTGTACTTTTACGTGCCTTTCCGATATTAATGGCGAGAAACAATAATGGCTATGTTCTGAAGACAAGTTTTTTTCTAGAAATCATTAATCAAATCCTTACAGAAGAATTAATCAGAGTACAAATAACCTGTTTTCATCATGATAAAGGAATGACATCAAAGTGGTGGACAGCTATCCTGAGCATAAAGATATCTTGGAGGGTGACACTGCTTGGCTAGATGAGAAGGTTTTTGCCCATGTCACCTCCACCCCACCCCCCCACCAAAAAAAAATTGGTTGATGCCGTGTAATTTGGTTCAACGGACTACGCGTGCCAGTGAAAAAAAGGACTATAAATTTGTTGCACGAAAGTGCAGTTGTGGACCCAAAAAAAAAAGCGACAACAAATCTGTATTACAGTGAAAGGCTAGGTCATCACAGATCCTCTCCTCCTGTAATCGCATCAATTAATCACAGCGGAACGCCGAGCTTTCAGAAACCGTGCTAGTGGCCCTGGAAAGCTGTGAGCATGACTGGGCTGGCACTTGTGCTTACAAGGGATTGCAATTTATGCTAGCTAGCTATCGCCACCCAGCGTCGAGCCGGGAAGCAGCACATTATCTTGCCCCTTTTTTGATGAGAAATGCAAAGGAACG
The DNA here is from genome assembly GCA_004135705.1 of Alloteropsis semialata. Lineage (NCBI taxonomy): Eukaryota > Viridiplantae > Streptophyta > Magnoliopsida > Poales > Poaceae > Alloteropsis > Alloteropsis semialata. Next base: position 85,664,900 of record CM014271.1, on the reverse strand, counting down.
GAGACTCCGGTAGGTTGCGGCGACAGTGCTGGTGCAGGAGCTTCAGATTAATTGGGCGCATGGCGCTTTCGATCGGCTTTCTTGCTCCCAAGTCCCAACAAAGTAAGGAGTAAGCATGATGTTTCAGCTATATATCGCACGCCTTGGTCTGTCGGAGTGTGCAATGCTACTTGAAAGAAAGCTAGCTGGTCAATTGAACTTTCAGGAAAGTGAGCAGGAAAGCTGGTCCTGAATTTTCGAGAGATAAGAACAGGCTGTTCAATTCAAACTTTCGGCTGCAATGAATAAAACTCTTTCCAAAATACACTTTCAATCCAACCCCTTTTATTCAGTTGCAATGAATAAAAGATTCTAAATACCTGTCACACTCACACGCCCCTTGTATATATTGAGAGGGAACAAATAAAGTGCAATCGGGCCAGAGAAACATCGTGTATGACTGTTTTTTCTCTAAATTTATAAATTAACTAACTAGCCAGCATCATGTAAAATTGAGGAGAAGAAAAGAGTAATTAATTTTTTTTGAGCTCAAGAAAAGAGTAATTAATGAAAAGGAAAGCAAGGCTCGACCTTCTTGTGGGGTGGACCCATGGGCCTGTTGGGCTGGCCTGCTTCGAGTCGGACTAGTGGAGCGCAGACACAGGTTTCAGATGGTTACTTCTTCGGCTTTCCAAGCAGACCCCGAAACGAAGGAGATCACCATTGCTGACCTCGATCCCAGCCGCCAACCAAACTCCAAACCCTAGCTAGGTAACCAGCCATCATCCATGGATCTCCTCCCTGAGGAGCTGCTCGTCGACATCCTCCGGCGCCTCCCGCCCCGGCCCATCGCCATGTGCCGGAGCGTCTCCAAGGAACTGCGTGCCGTCATCGACGGTCGGGGCCTCCTCCTTGGGGTTGAGCAACGCGTGCCTCGCGGCCTGCGCGGCTTCTTCATCAACTACACCGGGCAGGACCAACCCTACTTCTTCTCCCGGCCCGAGCGCGCGGCGCCTCGCATCGACGCCGAGCTCAGCTTCCTGCCCCAGATCGTATGGAGAGACGCCGTGCACCAGACCAACGGCCTCCTCCTTGTCCGAGACGGGGAGAAGCTGTACGTGTGCAACCCTGCGACACGGAGGTGGGCGCAGCTTCCCCAACATCCGGACGGCTTTGGTCACGCCGCATACCTCGTCTTTGATCCCATAGTCTCACTGCACTACGAGGTGATCTCCTTCTCCAATCTGCCTCTCAAGCTCAAGATACCGATTCAACCTGAGGAAATTGAGAAGTTGCCGTTGTCCTTAAGGGCAAAGTATGATCTGAGGAAATTGAGAAGTTGCCGCTGGCCTTCGTACGTGGCGCATGTGTTCTCATCAAAGACTGGCCAGTGGGAGGAAAGGGCCTATGCCCGGGAAGACGATGTCGCAGTTACCCTGTCGGACGTTTGGTCAGACGACCCATGGGCACTGAATTACAATGCACCTCGATGCGGCGCTGTGTACTGGCGGGGAGCATTGTACCTCCTTTGTCGTGGTGGTTTTGTCATGAGGTAATAACCACAAGACCACATAGCTTAGGAGGTTTTCTAAGTTTTGCATGCCCATGTTGTATTGGACCTAACTATAATAACGTGCTTGCTACTGAACGATTTTTTTTTGATATATATAGGTTTTCATTGCAGGAGCACAAGTATCAAGTGATCAAAACGCCAAGGTTAGATAATGTCTTTACACAGCCAAGACTAGATATCGCAGATTTTTTGAGCCTAGAAGGACCACATTTTGATAAGGAAGATTGCTTGAGTTGTTTTCAAAGGGAACATGAACTCTTGGATAGTGTGAAACCTTCTATGCATCTTGGGAAATCAGAGCATGGAATTTACTACACTGCTCTTCGTTGGCACCAGCTACAAGTTTGGGTGTTGCATGAATCATCAAAGTCTTGTCCAATGCAAGAGTGGGAGTTGAAGCATAAGGCTGACCTCAGGCCCTCTTTTCTGCAATACTACACGCGAGGAGACCGAGAAGAAATCGAAAAAGTCTTGGAGCTTGGACCGTGGAGAGGAAGGATCTGATGATCAAGTATACTGTGGATGGGACTCTGGTGATGATAATGTGGAAGGAGAAGATGGTTTCCACAGTGATGATATATACTATAATATGAGCCGTTGCATGGACTTGTTGGGATATCATCCAAGCAAAGAGATTGCTTTCTTAGGCGATCATTTCGAAGGGTTTGCTTACTACCTAGGTAGCTCCAAGTTACAGTACCTAGGAACATTTGCCCCAATAGGATGCTGCCACTACCTGGTTGCGGCTACACACGAGTCATTCATTTACACTCCATGCATGGATGATTTGCTTCCTGATCACGAAAGCACAAGAGCACATGGTAAGTCATCTTGCTGCTATTTTTCTTCCATTGCTATCATGCGATGCACTAGGGCGATTTTTTCATATAAAATCAAGAAGTGTACACAGTTGTTCCTTAATATTTAATAAATAGTGTTTTTGTCCTTTTCTTGTATTGAGCTGCACTTGCAAGCTATCATAAAGGATGTATCTTTTACAGTTAATGTCTAAGCATCTAGCGCTAGTTGATTCTCATGATGACGACTATTTTTTTTTTTTTGCTGAAGATGGAGACCAAGAGGAGGATGAAGTGGTGTACACAGATGAAAGTGAAGACCTGGAGGAGGAGGAGGAGGAGGAGGACATCGATGAAGACCTAGAAGAGATCGAAGATGAAGTGGTAGACACCGATGAAGGTGAAGACCTAGAGGAGGAGGAGGACGACAACAATGAAGACCTAGTAGAGGTGGAGGATGAAGACTTCAAAGGCTTGCAGGAGGACGGGCACAATGATGAGTATGAAGACCCTTAAGATGAGCTAGGTAGCAACAAATTTAATTAATATACTCCAAGTTTATCTGTCACTTTGTCGATTGTCAAGGCTTTGGTTTGAAGAATCTCATGAGTGCTTACCTTTATGAGTGTGTCAAGTGCTGAAAAATAAAAGTGATCACTCGGCTAGCTTACTTGGCTACTTAGGAACCATCTTTATTTCCTGAACATCTAATGGTATCTTATACTAACTTCCTCTAGACTGAAGATCATTAATGAGTTGATACCTTGCACCCCCTCTCATTTTGATACAACGACTTGTCCACACTTTCCGATATTAATGGCAAGAAACAATAATGGCTATGTTCTGAAGACAAGTTATTTTTTGTGAGACGTCATTAATCAAACCCTTACTGAACAATTAATTGGAGTATAAATAACCTGTGTTTTTCGTCATGAGATAAAGGAATGACATCAAAGTGGTGGATAACTATCACTACTGAAAAACCTATAATCAGTACTGAGCAACCGAGACTTTGTCTTATTTACATAAAAAATTATTTTAAATCCCGCGGAAGCTCCTACACACGCGCACGTCACAAGTCTCATGATTTTTCACGCAAAAATTCACAAGTGCGGCGCGCGGTGTTCGAACCGATATCTCTTGTCTCGCACGTTTCTTCCTTACCATCTCACATTACACCATAGCTGATCAAGTCCCGGTGACCTCGAGAATGTCGTCATCGTCCACATCATCTTCGTCCTCTGACTGGTCGCTGAAGAGGTTCTGTATCATCTGGTTCCGCGTACCCTCCTCGATGTCCGCTCCCGGTAGCTGCCACCGAACCGCCTCCTCGACCACTCCGTGCTGTCCTGTAGAAGCCAAAAGGGGGTCACGAGAATAAACTGCAATAAATCGGAATGGAACAGAAAGAAATAAAAAAAAGTGACACCAGAGGCCGCCGCAGTACATACCGAATTCAATGGCCAACAACACCCACATGAATCTTACGAATTGCTTTTAACTTCCGGTTGGAATTTTCCATTCAACTAAACAACTGCTCTGTGCTAAAAAAAAACTAAACAACTGTTGGGATTTTATAAGATTCAACAAATACATCATCTTCTTGGAACAATGAAACAACAAGAGGGCGCCAGAAAGAAATCAAAGCACCACATGAAAACCATGCTTGTGTAAAATGCAATTTCATCTTATTTCTTAGATCATCACATGCAGAAGATCATCAAATTGAGAAACTTTATGACAAATAAAGTTTATATCACGTAATTATCAGTTATACAAAATAACATCAGGTAACAAAAAAAAAACAGTATTTTCATAATTTTCTCTAACAGGGTAAATGGGTAATAAACCGTTCACTGTACATGATCCCCGTCTTAAAATTCACATAGAAAATAACTACAGTCTATGCTTTGTAAATACTTGCATTGTGATACATATATAATGGTAAAACCATGTTATTCTGAGCATAAGATCCACTGGCTAGAAACAAGCAACACCATATGAAGCTAACAACAATATATATACTTTTAGGTTTCTGCCAGATTTGCACGAATGAACAGAAACTCCAAATATTTGATTGGTTCCCCAGAACATCCATTTCCAGTCTTGTATTCCTCATTTCCCTTATCCGTCCATTTACATGATTTAGTATTTCAGACTTTCAGCCTGTAGCCCTGAGCTGCTAACTGACTTTCCCTTTCCTTCTGAATCCAGCCCACAATCATGCCCTGCAGCTGGATGGGTGCATGTGCAACCCACAGGTTGAAGAATTGAGAGATCACATTTTCTTGGCTCCCCATCTCCTGATCATGTCGTTGCAACAATTTTCCTTTCCTAGCTCCCCCAGAAGATCTACATGCTCTCATGCCTGATCTACGTGTGCTTATGTTTGTTTTCTCTACCTGAATGTATGCAGCTCCATGTTTTGACTTCCAAACCATTTGGTAGACCGTTGCTTCAGCATTTTGGTGGAAGTAATCGATTGCCTTTGGCAGCATGATCTCTTCTAGTTGTTCCAAGGTAATGTTTGAATGCAAGAAGTGCTGCTGTTCACCCACAACGGCTGCTATTGCAGAGCTTGTATCTGCTGGCAGGATGTCTTCTAATGAGCTGTGGGGTGTGAAGATAATTCCAACTTTCAGATATGGAGAATCTTTCGGAGAATTGTTGCATTCAGACAATGAGGTCAAATGTTTGTTGTACCTAGAGAGTGAGACTAGACCTTGCAAAGACATATAAACAACTGGTTCAAGAGAAACATCTAGTGATCCTGATGTGTACAACTTGCTACTACGACAGAGCTTGTGCTCATCATGCTGCTTGCAACATATTGGGTTTGGGCGAAACCATTGGGTGCTAAAGCTATGAAGATTGCCCCAGTGTTTTTGCTGGCATGAATCAACACAAGGCACCCATGACAAGTCCTGGATTGGTAGCTGAGTCAGTTCTTTCTTAATAGTTTCAACTGTAGACTTCAAATGTGGGGTGAATAACTGCAAACACTTGATTATGATCCCAACTATGTCTGTACTTTCTGAAAGCTGTATCATTATCATGAAGACAAAGTTATCCTCTGGCGCGTTACTGTCTTTATGAATAAGTGTCAGGTTAGCTTCAATTCCATGCTCTGTAATAGTGGCAGGCGCCAAGCACAAAAGAAAGGAAGGGTCCTTATTTCCCCTAGCAATTCTATGCATCAGTTTCTTGCCCAAAAGAAGGTGCTTTATAAGGGAGTTGAAGGTCATTTGAGGGTGTGGTGTGGCTCCAAACTCGACAAATCTCAGAAACTTGCTAGCGCCATCAGCAAACCACTCAAATCTTTGAACAATGGATCTGAACTCATTGTTACTGCAACTAAAGGCGGAGAAGATAAATGACTTGGCAGCATGTGCTATTCGTTTAGGAAAGGCAGCATTACTCACCTCCTGTTCCATCTGTTCTTCTTATAGGATTCTACGCTTGGAGTTGTGTGTCATCACACTCTTGAGCAGCGCGCTTCAGCTTTCTTCGCCAACGCAACAAGGATGCATCAGTGATATGCCACTTCTGGGATGTCTCAAGAGCAGCCTCCAGCCTGATGTGTGCCATCTCTAGCCTCTCCAAGTTTGAGATAGCATTTGATCCCTGTTTCTCATAATTTTGAGCCAGACCAGATAGAATGTGGCTGACTGTCTCATGGACCACTGCAGAACTCACGGCCTCTGCCATTAGGATTCAATCGTCTGTAAGATCCCTTCCCTGCTCAGCAAATGAAATATATAACAACATACATGAGACTAGATACATCAGCTTTCGATCACAAGTAAAGATTAGCTTTGTGGCTGTAATAACTTACCTTCAGTTGAATGGAACGGATGCGGTGGACAGCTATCCTGTGTATAGGGATATGCTGAGAGTGTGAAATCTATGGTGAGAATTTAAGAAGAAGATTGTTGGTTGAAGATTTTGGCAGCCAAAAAAGGAAAAAAGAAACCAAGATGAGAACGAAGGAGTTAGGCCAAAGACTTCGGTACACAAAATGTCAAAAGGGAGGTGTCCCTGTACCGTTTGGTGTGAACAAATTGGTCATGAGAATGGAAAATATTGATTTCCGAAGGATATTGTTTGACTTGAACAGCAACAGTGTCAGTGTCATCTCAGTTACATGTTTGAATAGTAATTGAGTCAAAAGGTAGCATGTGGAGAAAAGTAAAAGAGGTGTGTCCAAATCACGTGAAAAATTCAAATGGAGATTGTCGTGGTAGCTAACAACGATAGGGGATGATGAAAGTGAAATACAGCTTGAAAATGTCGCATGGACGTCGCAGTTGACAGGGAATCTGGAAAAATCTTGTTCTTTAGAGATGAAATGATACACAACTTGAAACTATCGCCTGTCACGGGCAATTTGCAGTAGAATGAAGCCAATATAGGAGTCTTTGTAAATTTAGTTTCATGCCACACTAGGCTAAACAAATATCTTTTTTTAAAAAAATGGAAATATATCCGGCCTCTGCGATAGAAGCACACAACCAAGTTCTTACAGAATCTTGAGCCCAATGGCTGATGACAAATAAATAAAAAGAGAAGAGCATACAAACAAGAGAAAATGATCATAAGCAGGGGCGGACCTACGTAGAAGCCAGTGAGGGCCCAGGCCCTCACTCAAATCCCAGCAACAATGGAAGTCTACAATTTTTTACCATATATATTTGTCTATGTTTTGTGTTCATGTGTTGTATGCCCTCACTCAGAATTCATTCTAGGTCCGCCAATTCATAAGCAATGTCTCATATTGCTTGTCCATTTATTCTTGGCAAAAATAACGTCCAAAGCCTCTACTGCTCTGCTTGCTAAACAGATGACCCCCCCTTGTGCCCTTATGCCAAAATTATTAATCGCAACCAAAGTGTTCCCCTGAACATAACCACCAAAGAGATGCAGGAAAACGTCGAAACCGCCGCCATCACTGTTCAGAAGGTCAACCACGAGCAGCCGAGCACGAACAGGTAATGTGGAAACACCATATGGATTTCCACGATGATGTTTTCAGGAAGAACATGACGCCAATGGCAACGTCATCGCCGGCCCGAGTAATGAGCTGGGTTTACACCTGAAAAATCCAAACAAGGCCATACCGGGGGGGTGCAAACAAAGTTGCCTCCAAGAAGAGAATGGCGCCCGCAGCCGGGATTCGGCTGGCGGCGCGTGAGGCAATGGCCACGCGAGGTGAGGCGAGGCTGACCAAATATCTGATCGACTCATCACAATTTTCTCTCATATATCTGTTCTTTCCCTAATTGCTTGATGCTGTGTAATTTGGTTCAACAGAACAGACTGCATTTGATGCATGAAAAAGTGCAGCTGGGAACAAAAAATATGACTATGTATATGTATATGATGGACTAGAGGAAGTAGAAATACACACTGACAATATCTGTCAAAAAAATAAGAAGAACGGAGTGATCCTACATCTACATGTTGAGATTATCGGGCTTGTTGCGTGCTTGGAGTTGGAGCAGTCGTACAGATACAGGTTTCTTTCTTGGGCTTTCCATGGTGATCGGCCTTATTTAATTTGTCTGACTCTGATCTGACCACGCCGCCGCCACCCAAAGCTCCAAACCCTAGCAGCACAAGTTCGTAATAAGTCTTAATAAGAATATCTTTTATAATCTCTAAAAATCCTAATAACCCTAAATATCAATATCATTTGAAGCATCTAAAAAGATGTATTTCTAAAGTTCGTAATAAGCCTAAATAAGAATATCATTTATAATCTCTAAAAATCCTAATAACCCTAAATATCAACATCATTTGAAGCCTCTAAAAAGATGTATTTCTAAAGTTCGTAATAAGCCTAAATAAGAATATCATTTATAATCTCTAAAAATCCTAATAACCCTAAATATCAACATCATTTGAAGCCTCTAAAAGATGTAATTCTAAAATTCATGATAAGCCTAAATATGAATATCATTTATAATCTCTAAAAATCATAATAAGCCTAAATATGAATATCATTTATAATCTCTAAAAATCCTAATAACCCTAAATATCAACATCATTTGAAGCCTCTAAAAAGATGTAATTCTAAAGTTCGTAATAAGCCTAAATAAGAATATCATTTATAATCTCTAAAAATCCTAATAACCCTAAATATCAACATCATTTGAAGCCTCTAAAAATATGTAATTCTAAAATTCATGATAAGCCTAAATATGAATATCATTTATAATCTCTAAAAATCATAATAAGCCTAAATATGAATATCATTTATAATATCTAAAAATCATAATAAGCATAAATATAAAAATCATTTAAAGTTTCTACAAATAATCCAAAAATCTAAACAATGTCTAAAAATTTGTGCATCATCTCTACACATGCAACAACTAACTATATAGTGATTCTCTATTACAAATTCAATAAAAAATGAAGATTAAATCTAAAATCTCTTATTTCAATCCATTCCACAAAACACAAATTACTCAAAACATAGAGCATTAAATAGACCATACTAACCGTCAAAAGAGAGAGAGGATGAAGTTGCTAACCTTCTAGCGGACTTGGTTTGCAAAATCTCCAAAAGTTATGGAAAATTTGGGCATGACCTCCCCCAACCCGAGCTCAATGGAGGATGAAGAAATGAGCCATGGCTCGGGCTGGGGGAGGAAGAAGGGGCTTTATACGCAGAGCCCCTTTGGTACCGGTTGGTGACACCAACCCGTACCAAAGGGGCTCACATTGGTACCGGTTGGTGCACAACGGGAAACGGCTGGTC
>CM014271.1:85614250-85649591 GCA_004135705.1 Alloteropsis semialata | reverse complement strand
ATTGATTCTGGATCACCTCGGCTATCTTTTGTGACCAATCGGACTGTTGATTTCCATGTGGCATTCCATCAGCTATGTCCATCACATAGTTATTGTAATCTCCAACCATACGCTGATGTGAAGGAACTTCTGTACGTAGCCTTGCAGCTGCAGGTTGTTTCTCTTGTTCGCTCAGAGTCCTGGCATACTTTTCACCATGCGGGCCGACAATAGTTCCATCGGCCATCAACAGGAAACCGTTGGCCAGTTCAACAGGAGGTGGTGGAGCAATTGGCATCTGTGGAGCAACGGTCATTGTATTATCTGCAGTCTCTTTTCCTTTTCCTGATCCTGATGCTCCTGCAGAATCTGCTATAAATACTGGACCCTTCAAACAAACAGCATCGTCCACCGCCTTCTTGATGAGATTGTCCAAAGAATTCACCAGAGTGCCTGATTGGTTGATCATTGCATGATGAACAGCCTGGTGAATCATCTCTGACATATTAGCCTGGTGCTCCCGAGCTTCAGTTGCCTTCTTGATCAACTCTGGATCCGGGAGAGGACCTTTGAGTATAGGACCTGAACGATTACGCCCAAACTGACCAAGGCATAGCTTCTCAAACGCATCAATGTGGGCCTGAACTGAATCCAACTGAGCCTTGGACAGATCGGCCTTTGTAATCGGCATGGTCACCTCAGTCGCCCTGTTCTTGTCGTTCTTAGCCTTCTCAGCAGCTTCTTTCTCAGCAGCAAGTCTTGCTGCGGTTTCTTGTTCAGCATCAGACGACGACATCTTGGATTTGTTTCTCGTGTCCCACCAGGCGTGCCAAAAATGTGTTGACGCGGAAAATCGGCGGACGTATCTCCCGCGTGCAGCACAAGATGACCGGGGAGATCAGCTTCGCTCCAGTGCCAGTCTACACTCCAGTTCAGGTTCGCGGCGTGCCAGTCAATTTGACCTGAAATTGACAAGGGAATAAAACAGTTAAATTGCTCTATGATTGTGCCGGCTCTATTTCAGACGATGGAGTAGCGTCGAATTTTAGCCAAGACCCAATCAGACACGCATCGGCCGATACTGATCGGACCTCAAAATCGGACCTCAATGATGACGTCAATCGGACCGAGTGATCGGACCTCAATCAGACACCAAATCGGACTTCAGGATCGGACCAATCAGGATCGGACCTTGATTGATATAACAGACTAGCCTTTAAATAATGAAATAAAGCATAAAACAAGGCCAATATGTAAAATAATGGATCAGCTATGTCTTGAAACAAGATATTAAATAATCACAGTGTAAGCCGATACATTGTCCACCTTATCTAGTTGCTAGTTTGACTCATCTTATCGGACCATCTAACCAACCGATCGGACTATAGCCTTTTCAGAGAAATCTAGCTCCGACGTAGGGAATCTAGATTTCTCCAACTATGATCAGATCAGATAGCTAGATAATCAGACTCGATTCATCAACCTGTCAATTAGACAAGATGCTCGCACAGGTGTTGATCAGATTAAGCAAAATAAGCAAATAAAACATTAACAGATACGTTCTGATTCTAAGATATGCTACTGAACAATTAAGCAAGATCCAGCTCCGACGTAGGGAATCTACACCACACTTAACATTCAAATAGCAATAAGGCATAACCAAAGATTCCTTTAACTAATCAAGATGAACCTAGCTCCGACGTAGGGAATCTAGACCAAGCATGACAGTCAAAGATTAATCTAAGCGTATTACAAAGATCCAGCTCCGACGTAGGGAATCTACACCAGTGTAATACTCAAAGAACAACTAGATTAAACCACAAGGCAAGATCGGACATAGAACGATGCTGTAAGATAGATATTGCTTAAATCGGACCAAGACCTGTGCTCAAAGCCGTTGAAGAAGTAGAATTGATTCACATGGCGTAGATCTAAACCAATCTAGCAACTCCAACAAACCGCAAAAACTATCTTTAGTAACCAAGATTATTCTAGCTCCGACGTAGGGAATCTAGACTAATCTTGATACCTAGCTCCGACGTAGGGAATCTAGGCTTAAAGTATAGTCCGATAAACGATAATCTGTTGAATAATCAATATTGATCTAGCTCCGACGTAGGGAATCTATATCAATCTTGATTATCCAGAGATAAATCGGTTGAACAGTATAAACGAGAAAGGGCGATGCGCCTCAATTCAAAGCCTATACTAGTTCGATAAATTGACTAACTTACTGGTAAGCCGGAGATCAGAACTGATGCAGCCCGTCCACCAATGAGCTTCGTCGGTAACTACTACTAGGGTTTTGGCGTGAAGCCGGGTTGTATTGAATTGTGAGAATTCTTCTTTACAATGGACGAGGGTTCATATTTATACCCTGGTCATGGAGAGTCCTGATCGGACCAGACTAACTAAATAAGGTAAACTAAACTTAAGATACAACGGGACTCTCATACGTCCTCTGAAAAGGAAATAGTCCCTGAATCTGATACGCCCTCTCCTTAGCCGATATGTTTCTCTTCTTGCACTCGTCATTGGATCGGACTCCTGCTTCATCGAACTCCTCTTCAGCATCAGCTTCCTTCTCTGTCACTTTTGGCATTGACCAGTCAACGGGTCCACTTTGCAGTCTCAACTTCATCATGTCATCATCCGTCCCAGTATGTCAGGTGCGAAAATCCGGTGTCAACAGTATCTTATACTAACTTCCTCTAGACACTGAATATCATCAATGAGTTGATACCTTGCACCTCGAGCTGAGAGGTCACGAGGGATCACAACATACATATTCCGACCATATAACCAAATATATAGCCTCTCACAGCAAGCTAGCAACTAGCATGATGTTTCAGCTATATATCGCACGCCTTGGTCGTCTGTGGGAGTGTGCAATGCTACTTGCCTACTTGAAAGAAAGCTAGCTGGTCAATTAATTCAACATTCAAGAAAGCTGGTCAACTGAATTTTTGACAGTTATTAAGAACAGGCTGTTCAATTAACATTTTCGGCTGCAAATGAATAAAACCCTTTCTAAAATCCCCTTCAATCCAACCCCTGTTATTCAGTTGCAATGAATAAAAGATTCTAAATACCTGTCACACGCCCCTTCTATATATTGAGAGGGAACATATAAAGTGCAATCAGGCCAAACACACTACTATACTAACGCAGAAGGATACATCGTGTATGAGTATGACTGGTTTTTCTGAATTTATAAATAGTTTTACCAACATCATGTAAAAGGAAAGCAAGGCTCGACCTTGTTGTGGGGTGGACGTGGACTCATGGGCCTGTTAGGCTTGCCTGCTTCGAGTCGGAGTAGTGGAGCGCAGACACAGGTTTCAGATGGAGCAGACCCTCGAAACGAAGGAGATCACCATTGTTGACCTCGCAGTCGCAACTGCCACCCAAATTCCAAACCCTAGCAAAGCTAACCAGCCATCATCCATGGATCTCCTCCCTGAGGAGCTGCTCGCTGACATCCTCCGGCGCCTCTCGCCCCGCCCATCGTGTGCCGGAGCGTCTCCAAGGAGCTGCGTGCCGTCATCGACGGCCGGGGTCTCCTCCTCGCGGTCGAGCACCGCGTGCCTCGCGGCCTGCGCGGCTTCTTCATCAACTACGTCGGGCAGAACGAACCCTACTTCTTCTCCCGGCCCGAGCGCGCGGCGCCCCGCATCGACGCCGGGCTCCGCTTCCTGCCCCGGGACGTGAGAGTGGCCGTGCACCACAGCAACGGCCTCCTGCTGGTCGAAGACTTCTGGGAGAAGCTGTACGTGTGCAACCCCGTGACACGGAGATGGGCGCTGCTTCCCCCACGGCCCAAGGGCTTCGGTGACGCCGTGCACCTCGTCTTCGATCCAACAGTGTCGCTGCACTACGAGGTCATCTCCTTCTCCGATGTGCCTCCCAGACCGAAGATGCCTATCCAATTCCAAGCTGGCATCAAAAGAGAATCATGGTACGAACGCTCCAGAGAGCAGGGTTCTGGGATTCGGTCCGAAATGACCGAATTTCGGCGAAATTCGCCCATTTCGGTGAGGACCGAAACGAAACCGAAATTTTATCCAAGTTAGATTTTTCTATCGTCTCAAGCATTGATATAAGTCCACATGCTCCCATAAGTATAAAAATATGAACAAACCTTGATCATATATCTGCTTCATGCCTCTATTGCCTAGTAATGCCTAACAGAAACAACAACAGCGTGTTTTCACCGTCAAATTCGTTGGCTCCCCCTTGTTTCCTCAATTCCATGCCACTGTCTGCTCTAGAAGTGTCTAATCTTTAAATCTCCATCAAATCTTATCCAAATTTATTCAAAAAATGAATACTTTGACTAGTCAAACAACTGAATCCCGGATCGAATTTTCCGAATTTTCCGAAATTCGCCCATTTCGGTGGCGTCCGAATTTTTTTGCATTTCGAATCCCAGAACCCTGCCAGAGAGTACTACTGCGAAGAAATTAAGGACCTGCCGTCCTCTTTAAGGGCCGAGTACGATCACGAGGGATCCATAGAATGGCCGCCTTCTTCATACGTGGCACAAGTGCTCTCATCAAGGACTGGCCAGTGGGAGGAAAGGGCATATGTCCGGGAAGGCGATGTCTCAGTAACCCTGTCGGACGTTTGGTCAGACCCACGGGGACGATATGCTGAATTGGATTACCATCCGACTCGGTGCAACGCCGTATACTGGCGGGGAGCACTCTACCTCCATTGCCGCGGTGGTTTCGTCATGAGGTAAGCACCAGCAGGCTATATATGTGAATAGTTTCTTTTTTTTTGTTTTGTCCATGTATTATCAGACATAATATGCTTTGCTATTAAACCATGTCTGATGATATATAGGTTGTCACTGCAAGAGCAGAAGTATCAAGTGATCAAAACGCCAAGCTTAGATAATGTTTTTACTCCACCAAGATTAGATGTTAATGATTTTTTGAGGGGAGAAGGACCACATAGGAACAAGAAAGAGTGCTTGAGAATGTTTCAGATGCAACAAGAATGTTCAGATAGAAAAAAAGCCTCTATGCATCTTGGGAAATCGGAGCATGGGATTTACTACACTGCTCTTCGTCGGCACCAGCTACGAGTATGGGTGTTGCATGAACCATCAGAGTCTTGTCCAATGCCAGAATGGGAGTTGAAGCATGAGGCTGACATCAGGCCCTCTTTTCTACGGCACTACTTGCGAGATCATGGAGAAATTCAGACGTCTTGGAGCTTGGACTATGGGAAAGAAGGGTCAGATGACGGAGTAGAATGTGGATGGGACTCTAGTGATGATGGTGTTATTAATATGGAAGGAGCAGATAGTGGCCACGATAGTGTTAAGTGCCATAATATGAGCTCTAAAATGGACTTGTTGGGATATCATCCAAGCAAAGAGATTGCTTTCTTGGGCAATCATTTCGAAGGGTTTGCTTACTACATAGGTAGTTCTAAATTACAGTACCTAGGGACATTCGACCCAGTAGGAAGCAGCCATCACCTCGTTGCATCTACACATGAGTCATTCATTTACACACCATGCATGGATGATTTGCTTCCTGATTACAAAAGGACCACAAGACATGGTGAGTCAACTTGCTATCTAGCTATTTTCTTCTTCTGTTATGGAATGGACTAGGATGATTTTTATGCAAGATCAAGTGTGCACATCTGTTCCATAGTAGTATCTATCAAAAAGTGTTTTTTAGCTTTTTGTATATCTGCATTTGCAGCTAATCATTTTTATACAACTAATTTGTAAGCATCTAAAGCTTGACGATTCCGATGATGAAAATTATTTTTCTGGTGAAGATGGAGACCTAGTGGCAGAGGAAGAGGAAGAGGAAGAGGAGGAGGAGGAGGAGGAAGAAGAAGAAGAAGAGGAAGAAGAGGAGGCGGCAGTGGTGATGCACACTGATGAAGATGAAGACCTAGAGGAGGTGGATGATGAAAACTTTAAGGACTTGGAGGAGGGCAGGGACAACGATAAAGATGAAGACTAGTCGCTTTGCCTATTAAGGCTTTTTGTTTGAAGAATCTCATAAGTGCTCATAATGCGAGAAGTCATACTGAAAAACAGTACTGATCACTCAGCAGATTGACTTGGCTATTTCTGAAACATCTTTATTTATGGAACATCTTTATTTATGGAACATCTAATGTTATCTTTGGCTAATTTCCACTGGATAAGATTTGACAACACTGCATTTGTAATGTTAATTGCGAGAAACTATAATGGCTAAATTCTGCGGGCAAGTTTTTTTTGGTGAGAAATCATTGATTAAAATGTATTGAAGAATTAAACAGAGCATAAATAACAGTTTTCATGAGATAAAAAAGTCTGAATATTATGTTATAGGAGATGGCTTGAATTACATTTGTTCTGAACATGCTTGTAGAGTTGTTCGACTGTTCTTAGTTGGATGCCCAATTCTTTTTTATATACTAGCAAAGGCGCCCGTGCGACACGCACGGAACTTAAAAAATTATATTGCATAACAAGGTCTATTTCTAGAACATGACCAAAAATTATATGTCAGATATCAGTTCATAACATTGGGATACATTGCAGTAATATAACACGTGTGGGGAAAGGCACTACGGGAAATCCCATCTTTGCCGAGTGTCCTCATGTTTGCCGAGTGTATTTTTTCGGGCACTCGGCAAACAACTTGTTTGCCGAGTGTTTTTCAAAAAACACTCGGCAAAAAAAAAAACTCGGCAAAAATTGGGTTTGCCGAGTGTCAAAAAAAAAACACTCGGCAAACAATATCTTTGCCGAGTGTCATTTTTGACACTCGGCAAAGGCACTGTTTGCCGAGTGTTTTTTTTGACACTCGGCAAAGTCATAATTCAAATCATATTTTGAAGTAGTAAATCAATTCAAATTAAAAAGTTTTGAACTACAAAGTTGTATAACTTCTCAAGATGTACAACTTTTAGTTTGGTCATTTCTTCATTCGACAAAATGATAGAAATGTTGTTCACAAAATCTATATCTCTCGTATAGTTTCCTGAAACTAGAAGAGAGATCTATAAAATTTGTGAACAATGTGACTATCCCAATGTCGGATGAACAAATGACATATATAAAAGTTGTAGATTTTCAGAAGTTATACAACTTTGTAGTTGAACTCTTTTTAATTTGAATTAATTTTGACAATAAAAACTACGTTTGTATTTCTCAAAATTTGAAATTTGAGTTTTTTTAAATGACCTCGGATGAAGAAAAAGTTAAAATAAAAGTTGTAGACAACTTTTTTATTTGAAGTGATCTTGTCAATGAAAAGTAATTTTGAATGTTTTCAAATTTAAAATTTAAATTTTGTAAACGACCTCGGATGGAGAAACTACCAAAATAAAACTTGTAGATTTCAAAAAGTTATGAAATTTTGTAGTTGACAACTTTTTAATTTGAGATCTTTTAGGGCCTTAAATAAGCAATTTACACTCAGTTTAGTATAATATGATAGGAATCAAAACAATATATAGTCACTGGTGAGAGTGTGGTGTAGTGGTAGAGGAGATCACGCGCGAGGGAGAGGTCACGAGTTCGAATTCCGCCGACCGCGTAGCATGCGAATTTTTCGCGAAAAATACCGCGACTTGCCAGATTTGAATAAATTTTTTTGCTATTTATTTTTGGTTTTTTTGAGCGCTGGAAAAATATACTTTGCCGAGTGCCCGAGAAAAGGCACTCGGCAAAGCGTCCTTTGCCGAGTCTCGGGTCGCCGAGTGCAACACTCGGCGAAGTGTTTGCCGAGTGTATACTGGCCTTCGCCGAGTGTTTCTGGCACTCGGCGTATTCGGGGATTCCTGTTGTGAGGGCAGCCATAACACAATGTCTATTTGTAAAACTAGAGATAAGCATTGTAAATCTGTCATGCTAGCTACATGTTTATGTAAGGCCATTCTAAATGGGGAGTTTCATGGCATTGAATTCAATGCCACATAAACAGATTACTGGCTTGGCAAGGTAATTAATAGAGGAGGTTTCATTAGACAAGAGTGGAGCTTGATCCCCATGAAACTCATCTGCCACAATTACCTAGTTCTCAATCTAGATAGTTGTGCAATGAAACTTTGAACTGAGATTGACCTAATGATAACAATATGTAGAATTATGATAGCACAAGGCCACAAACTAACAAGCTATATAAATGCGTATCCAATGAAGAACCTGTTTGTAATCCTATGAATAACCAACAGTGGTTAAAATTAAAACGACCTGCTCCAATTGACCAATACTCTAGGCTCCTCCGAAGCAGCACGGTATCGGCAACAAATAGCATTTGCTTGTGTCAAATCGACACTAATACAATGACACAGCACGAAGATCATAGGTTCTGACTTTGGGTGCAGAGGTTAGGCTACGTGTCGCAGACTTATTTGGTGGTTTCGTCTCGTGTGGTTGCGGCTGTTCGGCTCGACGGGGCAGGCCGCGGCATGTGCTTGACTCACGCGATGCACAGCTGGCCATCCCGGGCTTCTCCCCAATGCTGTACTTTTCGTTGTACTCCAGCTCTTCTGGAGTCAGCAGGAAAGAAAATTCCAAGGTGCGAGCAGTGTTTTAAATAGCGGGCTAAGCCATTTAGCGCGGGACTTTAAAAAACAGCTAATAGCGGGCTAAATGGAGCTATAGTGAGAAATAGCGGCTAAATTGCACGTAGAAACAAATAGCGGTAGCCTTCTCAATCAGCTATAGCGGGAGATAGCGGAGGCTATAGCGGGCTATTTAGAACTATGGGTGCGAGTCAGCTTAAGCATGCGGCCGGAGTTGCAGTTGTGCCAGTAGATGTCCCCGGCGGCGGCGGAGGTTCTCAAACCAGATGGTGTCGAAACCGTGACGGCGGCAGTGCCGGCCAGGTGCATTCGCCATCACGGACGAACGCGAAGCGCGCGAGCGGTTGCCCTCGACGGTCAGGCATACGTCCTCGAAGCAGAGCCTGCTGGGTTGCGCCCACAAGAGCACCGCAACGCCGATGACATGGCTGGCGCCGTCGCGGTGCCAGTTGTCCTCGCGCGGCGCCTGGAGGCCGGGTCGACGACGAGGATGTGGCCGGAGCAGTGGCGGCATAAGTGCGGGCGATGCGGGAGGGGATCCTGGCTGCCCCTCACCGCCGTGAAGGATTTTTTCCGTAACAACGGGTGCATGCGTTTCTTTTTTCTCTATATTTTGACAGCGGGTACGACTGGTGGGTTAGATAGATCCGTGGTGAGAAAATCTTTTGATTTTTGCATAATCATTTTCTAACTCGCGATTTTTATGGGTCTCGGTCCTTTTTCACCTCTTTGGGCCTGACAGGTGGGTCCAACGTGAGGGGTACGATGGACCCAAATTGAGTGAAAAACGTTTTCAATTGTTTTCGTTCTTTATAGTATATATATATATATATATAGAAAAAAAGATATGTTTTTGCGCACGCCTGTGGTAGCTAGGGTGTGTGGGGTGGTATATGGTCATCTGTTTTTGGCATGTTGAGGTGGTGAGAACATCCAGTATCTGATTGGGGATTCAACATAAACTCATCTTAACTATGAATCTACCTGTGAAAGACATGGAAGGCGGGGTTGACTGATAGGGGTGGGACCAGGTTGACAACCCAGATATCACAAGTCTCTCACAAGCTACATATGTCGGTCACATGTCCTCCTGTTGTCATCTGCTGCAAGCCTGCAACTGCAACAACTGACAGTGGACATGCTACTCTGCTCTACTCTTATCTAGTTGGAGAGCCAACACACTGTCAACAACTGAGGAGACGCGCAACGGAACAGGCTGTGTGGCTTGTGAGGTGGGGGAGCAAACCAATGGCACAGTTAAAGCTCTCAGTAGCAATATGGTTTCAACAGCTTATTGCTCCAACATTCAGAATTTGGATGGTTGGTTCTCATCCACAAACCTTTAGACACAAGTAAACTTAACTAGCTCCAAATCTTTGCTCTTTATAACTTCTGATTCTCACCCAGCTTATTTATGATACCGCAAATTCTAGCTATCCCGTGACTCTTCCCACGCGAGAAACTTCTGAACGCGTCGCTCTCAAGGCTGCCACCCCCAATTCTTCTGTCCATAGTGTGCTTGGCACCAAAATCCAGCGATGTAGTAGAACCTCATCTCTTCCTCCTAATCTGCTGGAGCTCGAGGTTGAGCGGCATGGCCCTTTCTTGCTCTGCTTCGGGGTCAATTGAGCCATTGCCACATGACACTTCATGGGTAAGCCTCTGCTGCAGAAACGATATGTATGATTGTTGTGCTTCTTTTCCATCATCGATGGATAGTTATGCGCCTCGTCCCTCGCAAGCCGAACAAATTTAGAGACGTTATGGTAGCCAACGAAAGTAACATCACGTTAAGTTTCAGTTAAAACGTGCCTTGGTCTGAGAGATTTGCGATGGTAATGATAAATACTATCTTCTAAATTGAAATTTTGAAAGGAAAAGAAAAACGTAGCTGCAAAACTAGACATGGATCTGATTATTCAGTTGTGCTGTAACGCTGAATATTTCCTCAGGAAATGAAGAAAAAAAAAATACCCTACTGTAAACCGCACACCTTTTCCCCCCTGTTTTTATCATACAGCAAATGAACGAACTAGGCAATTTCGAGCGAACTACTTTTTGGTGCCACATCGATAATGAAGTTCAGAGAACTGCTTTGGTTGATGCAATGGTAGAATCCTCAAAATGGCATTACAAATGCCTAGCCAGCCGAGCTCAGAGTATGCAAAACAGTCCATCAATCAGTAGGAGCTCTATCTGATGTTCTGTGGGCTTTAACAATAAACACTCAGTCAGGATTTCTAACTCCAACATTAGCACTTGTAAATGTTCTGAAAGCCTGAATGAAATGATGTACAGTAAAGTAAGTCTCGGTATATCTATTCAGGACAAATCTAATCTTTAAAAATAACCTTTTAGGAACCCGCAAAAACTCTGCTGGGCCCTTACATGAGTGGCAAGGTTGTCTTAGAATTCTAATGTCCTTTGAAGATTTTTATTTTTAACCAATTTGTATGATCTCCACCAACGTAATTATTGACCAGAAACAGGTCCATGAAGAAACTGGCAATAATGATTTTGTAATGTCCTCTTCAATTTTAGTAGCTCCTCGTACAAACATTCATAGTTTTTTTATCCCATGCCCCACCCACAACTTCGCAAATAAGTAAATACATTTTGAATTTAAGGTATAACAGAAACCATGAGCATGTAATCGGCTGGTGAGAGACAATCATAATATCAATCACACATTGAAAACCCTCAAAAGAGTGAGTGTTACACTAACATTCCTAGAGTACAACATACTTCTTGAATAAGACCAACATGACGCAAATATTTGATATGTAACTCCACAACCATTATGTTGTAGCTTTGCTTCGATGGTACATATACTATGATGCTTTGGTGGATTGTCCTCAATTATGAATAGTAACTCCAATGTTTTCTTCTATTCCTTCCTTTCTTCCCTTATTGATCTAGTTACGTGCTTTCGGATTTCAGGTGTAGATGCGGCGCTACTAACTTTCCTCTTCTTTCTGCAGCCAGTCTTTGAATGCACTTATTAGGTGAATGGGTACATGTGCACGCCATAAGTGGAACAAGTGAGACATAATATATCTTCGACTTATAAGCTCCTCATCCTGTCCTTGCAACAGCTTTCTTTTCCTAACACCTCCAAAAGTTTTTGGTGTGCTCATCCTTGACTTCTCAACCTGAATAAGTGCAGAGCTATGTTTAGACTTCCAAATCATTTTGTAAATTGTTGCTTCAGTATTCTGGTGGAAGTAATCTATTGCCTTTGGCAGTATGATCTCTTCCAGTTGTTCCAAGGTAGCATCTACTTGTAAGCAATGTTGATCCTCGCCAACTATCGCCACTATCTCAGAGCTTCTATTTGCAGGCAGCATGTCTTCTGAAGAGTGATGGGGTGCAAAGAAAATTCCAGCATTCAGATAACTAGAATCCTGCAGAGAAATCATGTCTTCAGAAGGCAAAGTGTTCTGTTTTCTGTACAGAGACAATGGGACCTGACACTGCAAATTCACTTCAGTTACTGGCTCCAAAGAAACATCTAACGGTCCTATCATGTCTGGGTTGCTAATAAACCGTAGCTCATGCAGATTATGCTTCTTGCAACATAATGGGTTTGGGCGAATCCATTGAGATTTATGGTTTTGAAGACAAACCCGATCTTTGCGGTTGGAAAGAACAGATGGCATCCATGACAAGCATTCAGTTGGTAGTTGAGTAAGCTCTTTCAAAGTATTTTCAAATGTGCACTTGAAATGAGGAGCAAACAACTGCAAGCACTTAATTGCGGTCCCAACTATGTCCGTACTCTCTGAAATCTGTAGTACTGTACTAAAGTAGATATTACCCACTGGTGGAGAACCATCTGCCTGGGTAAAACTCAGGATAGCCTCTGTTCCATGCTCTGCAGTACCAAAGGGCGCCAACCATAGCTGAGATGAAGAACGATTGTTTCCCGGAACGAACTTGTGATGCAGTTCCTTGCCTGCAAAAAGGTTCCTGACAAGGGAGTTGAATGATATGATGCTGCGTGGTGTGCAACCAAGCTCAATGAACCTTAGAAACTCGGTAGCACCATCTGCAAACCATTCAAATCTTTGAACAGTGGATATCGTCATCTTGTTGCTGTCACAGTTAATGATGGAGGAGACAAATGACTTGGTAGCATGCGCAATGCGGCTCGGAAAGGAGGAATTTCTTACCCCTAGTTCCATCCGTTGGTCTTCGAGGATTCTCTGCTTGCATCTGTGGAGCGTGTCATCGCATTCTTGAGCAGCACGCTTCAGCTTCCTACGCCATCGCAACAAGGATGCGTCAGTGATCTGCCACTTATCAGATGTCTCAAGAGCAGCCTCCAGCCTGATGTGTGCCATCTCTAGCCTCTCCAAGTTTCTGTCCGCATTTGATTCCTCCTTTTCCTTATATCTTCCAACCAGACTAGATAGGACTTGGCTAACTGTCTCCTGAACAACTGAAGAACTGACGATCTCTGCCATTAGGATTCAATTCAATTATCTGTGGTATCCCTTCCCCTGTTCAGGAAATTCAACATGTAACAGTATACATGAGAGACTAGATATATATGAACTCTGGATCACAAGCAACGCTTTAGCTCAGTGGCTGTAACAACTCTGGATATATGAACTCTGGATGTAAGAACTCTGGATATATGAAC
The DNA here is from genome assembly GCA_004135705.1 of Alloteropsis semialata. Lineage (NCBI taxonomy): Eukaryota > Viridiplantae > Streptophyta > Magnoliopsida > Poales > Poaceae > Alloteropsis > Alloteropsis semialata. The sequence continues at coordinate 85,636,414 of CM014271.1, read as the reverse complement.
TCTGGATATAGAAAATTCAACATGTAACAGTATGCATGAGAGATACATATATGAAATCTGGATCACTAGCAATTGATTAGCTTAGTGGGTGTAAGAAACTACCTCTGACTGAATCACATGGACAGCTTTCCTTTATATAGAGAGATATCTTGGGGGAAATCATACGATGAGGCAACTTAGAGAGGATTCAGTGAGGGTTGTGAAGGACTTGATCTCTGCAAGGGAAAAACAGGTCGGAAAGTCCCTCATTGAAGACTTATTTGGCTTAAGTCAAGATGAGAGGAAAGTAAGTCGAGAAAAGTAGGCGAGGTGGGTTCAGTTGGGTGTGGAATATCAAACGAAGATTGGTGCAATAATTCACGACAGGGAAAGGAAGTGAAAGCAACTTGAAAATATTTCGTCTACGCAGCAGTTGGCAAGGAGCTTGAAAAATGACAAGGCCATGGCCTTTCAGATAAATATATAAAAAAATTGATATCTCTGTTTACTAGTCTAGGTCAGCAGTTGGCAAGGAACTTGGAAAAGTCTGGTGGCACATGAACCAACATTCCATGTCTTTGTAAACTTGCTTTCTTGCCACGCTAGTTGAGTGCTGTCGACTGTCTGACTACATTTTTCTTGTGCCCCATTTTTCCATGTAATTTGGTTGGACGCTAGCTGAAAGACGGCTCTCTACCTATAGGCAGCAGCACTCCGAAGTCTGAGCGCAGAGGCAGAGCCCCAGGCAGGCAGGGGAGACGCCGAACAGAACAAATGGTGAGTACGTAGTTTGGGTGGGTGGGTTGACCCAAAAACTTGATGAATGAACTACAATGGCATTTGCGTAATTAATTTAGGAGAATGAAATGAACTAGAGTGCATGACATTGTAGTTAATCGGCTGACCCAAAAACCATCACTGGGTACCCAGTTGCATCCCTTGTACATCATCCCATTTTCTTTTTGTTAGTCGATTAATCTGGGCTTGCTTTGTCTGTTGTTGTGTATGTAGACTAGTTAGGTTGACGCACCATGCACGTCTCTACCAAAGACGTTAATCTAAAATTATGATATAGTATATATTTGTTGCCCCACTAATATGTAAGTATACTAAAATGTAAATACATTTTATACTATCCATGAATCTAGCTACAAATAACAGAAAAAAACTAGCATCAATATTTATTTCTGGCTCCTAAATAAATAGTATGTGAGACCCTCGTTGATAATTTTCAAAATATATCATTTGTCCCACATAACTTCCTTTTTTATATAATATTTATTGTTTTCTGATTTCTCAAAAATTTTAATCATTTGGAAAAATTGCAAATTTAGACCTATATCGCCGATTGAATCTGTGGTAACCTCTTAGAAAAAAAATCTGATGCGTCATAGGGTCTTACCGCCATATTAAACGACGGTAAGGTGTTCGGACCCCTGACTGGCAACTTTATAGCCGTTTGAAACGACTATAGCCATTTCTTAGAGGGCTATAGCCGTTTCATTTGGCAATATGCTTTAAAGAACGTATTAACAATACAATTTGGCTAATTTATTTTTAAAAAATTAGATAGATAATTTATAATATAAATAATGTTGAATCTTAAAAACAAAAAAACTATGTGAAGGTTTTTTGCGGTAAATTTATTTGAAAATAAATACTCATTTAAAATAAGAAACTATAGGATTTATTTGAGTGTATTTTGCGGTAAATTTATCCAAAAATAAATCCTCATTCAAAAATAGAAAAACTATCGGATTTATTCTAGCGCATTTTGTGGTAAATTTTAATTACGGCTTGGAATTAAAAGTTGTAAACGATCGATTGCATATTTGTCTACAACAAAATTACAACACATAAGAATTAATATCATGTACTAAAATTGAGGATTGTTTATAACTTTTTAATATCCACTTATTAAAACTTAACTACAAAATGCGCTCAGATTAGATTTATGTGTCCCTACAAGAGTTCTTATTAACATAAAATGGACAAAAAATTCACCTAAATATGCTTTTTTCTTTTTCATCTCCAAAATTATTATATAAATATAATAATTAGCTAACTAAAGTTTTGTAAATAAATGAGACAAAACAAATTGTTTAAACCTTATAGCCGAATGAAATGGCTATAGCTGTTTAATTTGGCTATAAGCTCATGACTTATAGCCATATGAATAAGCTATAGCAGTTTCAAATGGCTATAAGTTGTCAGCCTTGGGACCCATGGGTCTTACCGCGATTTCATATAGCTATAGCCGTATAAAGCCGTCTAAATCTAAATTTTTTCAAATAAATACTTTTTTGAAAAATTTAAAAATAGTAAAAATAAAAAAAAATCCGTCGTTCCCCACCAAGCGGGCCTGCACATCATCACCCAGGACGAGCGCCCCTCCGGACTCTCAGAGGCTACGACCCAATTTCAACAACCCATCAGTTGTAACACCCTGAAATTTTCAAATTTCAGGATGTTACTAGAAAGAACAAATTAATCAATGATTTGCTTAGAAATTTAAAATTTGCTCAACATCTATTTTGTTGACAGGGAATTTAGTATAGGAAAATAATTGGTTGTTTTTTCAAAAATTTAAATGTGGTTGTTGCATTCATGCTCTTTGCATTTATTTTGATTGTGCTTGATCCCAAAGTTTCTCTAATTCCAAATCTATCTCAATTCAAATCCCTAAACCTAAACTCCTATTCAAATTCCAAATCAAACTCCAAATCCAAATTTAATCTAAATTCTCAATTCAAATTCCTATTCAATTCTCAAATCAAATTCCCAAACAAAAATCCAAATCCCAAAAACCCTTTCTCTCCTTTCGGCCCAACCCGTCCCCTTTCTCTTTCGGCCCATTAGCACCAACAGCCGGCCCACTCAACTCTCCCCTCTCTCGGTCACTGACAGACGGGGCCCGCCCGTCAGCCCTTCCTCCTACCTCCCACCGGCCCTTTCCTCCCCAACCGAGCAGAGCCCATGGCGCGCCCGAGCTCGCCGCCCGTTCCCCTCCCCACGTCCGCTCGCTCTCCCTCCTCCACTCGCCCCGCATTGAACGCGCAGTGGCGCACCCACCCCGACCCCTCATTTCCTCTCCCCGCGGCGCATCCCACCTCTCCACCATGGCCATCAATGCCGGCCGCCGCCCCTCCTCCGATTCACCTCCACCAGTGCCGCCCCAACTCCCCCTTGGCCCTATAAAAGCCGGAGCATCTCCTCCCGCACCTCCCCAACCCTTTCCCGCTCCAAATCCACCACCAGAGCCCTTCACCGAGTTCGCCGGAGCTCGCTAGCCGCCGCCACTCGTCGCCGGCCACCACCGTCCATTCCCCGGCAACGTAAGTGCCCTTGTTGAGCTCCCCGTGTCCTCCTCTCTCTCCCCGTGCGACCCTCTTCGCTTCCCGTACCTCCTAACGCCGCACAGAGGCTGCGCCGGCGAGGCCCCGCCGCCTCCATGGCCGCCGCCGCCTCCTGTTCACCGCCGGCCGCCGTTTCCCCCCATCCGCCGTTCATTTTCAAACGTATGGCCCAGATCGAATCCAATCCGAGTCAAAAGGATCATATACCGGTCAACACTAGTCTTTTGCAAAAGAGCCCCTCCACTTTTTGGTAATCAACCCGCCGTCCATGAGCTATACAAAATAATTACATCCATACCCTTTCTTCTTACACATTCAACCCTGAGCTTCTTACAAATATAACCCGCCGTCCTACCCTTATCCTTTTGCAGATCTAACCCTGAAGATCTATCAATTCGCAGTGACTATTTACTGAGTCTTGAGAAACTTCCTTGCTAGCCCCTAAAGTATATGGTTAATCGCGTGTAGGTCCCTGTAATCTAGTTTTTGCTCTAGTTTACGCGTTTTAGCTCTGTTTCGTTCCGTTTTTGTTGCGTTAGGTCCATAATCATGAAAACTATACGTTAGTAGTTCTTGTCCACATGATGCTTGTCTTTATAATATTTATTTATTTATTAATTTGATTAATGCCTATTAAACGTGCTCTCTATAATTAAAAGCTGTATAGGGTTAAACGCCGTTTTTATAATGCATGTTAATTTGATTAATAATTATTTCATAAGCCTTTATAATTAAAATCTAATTAGTGTATAACCCGGCTTGTCTTTGATTGGTGTATTGTTCTTAGTTGTACTTGTTTGTTTGCTTTGTATGTCGTGCCGTTGTTAGCTTCAAGAAGATGGATTGCTGACCATCGCTTTCAAGATCAAGGATTCAAGTGAGCAATAGCAGAAAGCAGTAAGAGTACCTTTACGTTGCGTAAAGGCAAGTGTCCCTAACCATCCTTCTATCTATGCTTTTAATATATCACTGTGATGATGTTAACTGGAACATGGAGAACCACCCAGGAAAACAGTACAACCATGAGTACCATATGGCTCTGGTCTTGGCTAATTAATTAGATATATGGGTGTCTGGCAGGCCTTACCGAAAGGGCAAGGAGGGGGACGGTGAAGGGGTCATAGCCCGGTCCTCTTGTAGGAGTATTCTTTGCTAAGGTACTGCCTCATTAGGGAGGGTTATGGACCTCACCGCGGCCGAAACTCTAGCGGGCTGCTAGTTATCTGTGTGTCTTTGTAAAGGCCTCGTAGCGTCCCTATGCAGTCACACCAAAGGTAGTGTGATGAATGTGCCTGATCAGCACTGCATGGTTGGGTTTAAAGTTCTTCTGAACTTTTACGCGTCTTGTGGTGAAAGTGTACAACCTCTGCAGAGTGTTAAAAACTGTTATAACAGCCGTGCTCACGGTTAAGAGCGGCCTGGACCCTCACATGATTAATGAACTTAAAGATGGAATTAAATCGCTGTTCTGGTTATTTCTTGTGGCCTTGCTGAGTACCAACCATAAGTGTACTCATCCTTGCTTACTGCTGCTCAGAAGCTGTTGTGAAGCCGCTGAAGATGATGCTAGGCGTACGCAACCCCCAGTCGATTGCCTGTGAAGTGTTGGAGCCTTCGTTTCCAGGATCAGCTGTGACTCTGATAGTTTGTAAGTCTTTTATGTTGTTTTACGTGATACTGCTATTGTTTATCACTGATGAAGTCTCATATGTGTGAAAACTTGATCCTGGCACACATATGATTGTCATTCGGTTTTGTCCTTAAAACCGGGTGTGACATCAGTTCTGGGGGCTCCAGCTTGACTCGGCTGTTGCTGTGCTGGACGGCATGACCTGATGCTCTCTGACGGTGACCTCGTTGACTTCGGCGGCGAGATGGAGTTTTGCTTTCGTAGACAGTCCCCAAAAAATTATGAGCTTGGTTTTGGTTTTCTTGGGCCTTTATGTTGTTTTGCTTTTGTGTCCACCGTGACCTGATTATAATAAGGTGTTTTACATGTTTTTATATTGCATAGGCCATTGTCCGTTTAGCGGAGCTTATAGCAGCTCAACTTCACCTGTTTTACGTAAAACGAGACAAATTAGCGTGAGCCTATTTCAAAAAATGATGCAAAAATAAACTAAAAACTAGGCAAAACTAGTTTTTTCAGCTTTTCCAAAACAGCTTCACTCCGTTTGGTGAAGCCCTGCCAAACAACCCCTAAAAGTAGTCAAGGGATCTGACGTAGACAAAGATGAGAGTTTCCACTTTATTACTGGTTTGAGAATATTAGCCAATGAGTATTACGTGGAAAAAAGTGGGAGAGGTGTGTCAAAGTTGCATGAAAATGGAGGTTGGTGTTATAATTAACAACGATAAGAAAAGAAATTGCAGGTGTGAAACACAGTTTAAAGATATTTCATCTACAGCAGTGGACAAGGAACTTGGAAAAGTCTTGGCTGCTTGTCACTCGCAGTTTCTAACATCAGATGGTCACAAAACAGAGAGCACCACATATACAAAACACAAAAAATGGAAACTGAGAACTAATGTGCTACACATCCATTAGTTCTCAATGAAGAACATAGTACTTCATAGCTGTAAGACCAACACTAAAAACCCCATGCTATCGATTTGCTCTTCTTTCCCCTGTATCTGGCAGGTCGTACTGAGTTCTGAATAGAAGGTGCAATTTTTTTATCTGTCGTACTGAGTTCTGAATAGAAGGTCCAACTTTTTGATCTGTTCCATAAAACATTCCAATTCCAATCTTGATCTATTCATGCTACATGATTTAGAATTTCAGGTGCAGCACCGCGTGCTGCTAACTGACTTTCCTTTTCTTTCTGAATCCAGTCCATGATGAAGCTTTGGAGCCGGACAGGTGCCTGTGCTCCCCATGAATTGAGGAAGCGAACGATCATGCGATTTCGATCCCCCAGCTCCTGACCCTGATGTTGCTCCAGCTTTCTTTTCCTAGTTCCCCTAGAAGTTCTGTTTGCAGTTGGCATCTCCATGCTTCCCTTCTCAAACTCCATGTATTCAGTGTTTTTTTTGAAGTTACCATGTATTCAGTGTTGTGTTTAGATTTCCAGAGCATCTGGTAGACTGTTGCTTCAGTGTTTCGGCAGAAGTAATCTATTGCCTTTGGCAACATGACGTCATTCAGTTGTTCCAAGGTAATGTCTGTATGCATGCAATGTTGTTCCATACCGTAGATTGCTGATATTGCAGAGCTTTTATTTGCAGGCAGCATGTCTTTTGAAGAACCATGGGGTGTAAAGAGGATTCCAGCTTTCAGATACTGAGAATGTTGCATGTATTTTTTGAATTCAGACAGTGAGGTCTGCTGTTTGTTGTACCTGGACAGGGAGACGTGACACATCAGACTTACTTCAATAACTGAATCCAGGGAGACATCTGGCAATCCTACCATGTCTAGACTACTTACACAACGAAGCTTATTTTGGTCTTGATGCTTGCAACATAATGGGTCTGGGCGAAACCATTGAGTGCTAAATCTATGAAAATTGTCCCAGTGTTTTCTATGCCGTAAACCAATATAAGGTACCCATGAGAAGTCCTGAGTAGGTAGTTGAGTAAGTTCATTCCTAATAGTTTCAAGTACAGACCGGAAATGAGGGGGAAACAACTGCAAGCACCTAACTACAACCCCAACTATGTCTGTACTTTCAGAAATCTGTAGCATTACACCAAGAAAAAAGTTATTCTCCGGTGCATTACTATCTTTCTGGATAAGTGTCATGCAAACCTCTATTCCATGCTCTTCAGTAACGAAAGGCACCAACCATAGTAGAATTGAAGGGTACTCATTCCCACGAAAAAATTTATGGAATAGTTCTTTGCCTGCAAAAAGGTGGTTGATAATAGAGTTGAAGGGCATGTGACGGCGTGGTGTGCCACCCAGCTCTACAAATCTCAAAAACTCGCTAGCTCCATCTGCAAACCACTCAAATCTTTGAACAACCGATTTGCTTAACTCGTCATCATTGCAGCTAAAAGCAGAGAAGATAAAGGACTTGGTAGCATGTGCTATCCGTTTAGGAAAGGCAGAGTTCCTCGTCTCCTGTTCCATCTGTTGTTTTTCTAGGGTTCTCTCCTTGCATCTGTGCAGGGTGTCATCACACTCTTGAGCTGCATGTTTCAGCTTCTTGCGCCAACGCAACAATGGTGCATCAGTGATCAGCCATGTATTAGATATCTCAAGAGCAGCCTCCAACTTGATGTGCGCCATCTCCAGCCTCTCCAAGTTTTCGTTTGCATTTAATTTCTTTTTACCATTGTACCTCTGAACCATACCAGATAGAACTTGGTTAACTGTCTCTTGTACAACTGCAGAACTAACCACATCCGCCATTTGGAGGGTTGAAGCACTTATAGAATCCCTTCCCTGCTCAGGAAATGAAATATATAGGGGTATATACATGTGAGACACCGGATACATGGACGAATATTCTTGCGGTGCTGGGGATATAAACATAACCTCAGGACAGTGAACTGAATTGTTATTACAACGAATCTTTGAAGGTTTAACTTACCGATTGTACAAACTACCTTTACTTGACTTTCATGGGAGTGGTTACTAGCTATCCTAACTTTGCATGGTAATATTGCGAGGTAATTATGATGGAATCCAAGAAGAAAGTGATATGAAGTTTCAAGAGAAAAGGTAGTAGACAGTAGGTCAATGGCAGGGCGGCTTTTAACGAACAAGATAAGGGTAATGATACCGAGGGGTGGAAAGGAAGATGTTTACATGGGAATTTGTTTTTTGACTCAACTCATGACAGATATTAAAATGAGTATTATATTTTAACTTGACTTGGTGTGGAGAATGTGCATCGACTGTGACTTCAGTAGTAGGTGTCTGCACATATTTGGCTAACGTGCATAAAGTGGTCATCATTTGAGAGTTATTGGATTAGTTACAAGGTCTGGTGAACAAAGCAGAATGCAACTTGAATCTATCTATTCAGTACACCTCCGAACACGGAATTCAATAAGCTCTTCGTCTTCGAAAGGTTCTACCAGATGAACGAACCATCACTTGTCACTCACAGCAAATATTCGAATATTTTTAACTTGTAAACAGTCAATACCCTGTCATGTGCCCTGTTCACTTAAAAAAAATCATGCCCTGCTTAAGATGCCGGCGTAATAATGTTGTGAGGTAAGATGACAGCTTAAGAAGAAGTGATGCGAAAGGGAAAGAGAGAAGACAAGTCACTGATAGCAGAGCGAGGCTTATGGAGAGGAATTAGTCTTTTAAAGAAAAACAATGGTGATTATAGAAGGATTGTTTTTGCTCTGACTTGCGTCAAAATTATTTTGGCTCAACTGCAACACAAGACTCTGCATTCGAGTATATATTTGGCCAAGGGACATTACAAAGTCAAAGTTTGCGTGGGGAATCATTTGGAGTTTGTTTGGATGACTCTGACGAAGACCAGAGAATAAATAAAACAAATAATGCTTCAAATGGATGGTGGTTGTGACATTGACCCAACAGACAACAAAGCAAAATGCAACGTTGACATGTCGATTTGACACACCACTGAGCAAGGAGAACAGCAAAATCTGGCTTGTCAAAGGATGTATGAGAGTTGGCAATTACTCCGGGATGAATGAAACAGATATATTAGTAATCGGCATGTCACACCCGGTTTTAAGGACAAAACCAGATGACTATCATATGTACGCCAGGATCAAGTTTACACACATATGAGACTTCATCAGTGATATAAAAGACAATGCAAAACGTAAATAATATTAAAGAATATTATTACACTCACGCGAAGCGAATAACTAGCAGCGGATCTTCAACACTTCACCACAGGCAGCTGACTGGGAAAACACGTACGCCTAGAAAACTCCAAAATACTCCACCAGGCTCTCCTGTCTTAGCCTGAGCCGCAGATAAAGCAAGGTTGAGTACACTTATGGTTGGTACTCAGCAAGTGTAGAGCAAAAGCAAATGACATGCAAGGCTTAACAAGGAATAGCTGGCTATTTAATTTAGCTTAAGCACTTAGTTGGTCATATTTTAATTAGCAGCATAATTACTAAGGTATAAGTGTATACCAACCCAATTAAGCATAAATATATACCATAAACCATAACCATATCCAATGCATGAATGATCCAATTTATTTCATCTTCAAGTTTAAATTATCATGCGAGGGTCCAGGCCGCTCTTGACCGTGAGCACGGCTGATATATCAGTTTTTAACACTCTGCAGAGGTTGTACACTTTCACCACAAGTCGTGATTCCCATTGCCAAAGGCATGTACTCCCCTCACACCACGTGAACAAAGTACTGGGTTTCACAGCGAGGCCTTTCCAAAGAATCTCTCAATGTGTGTGTGCTCCCTTACCATGCAGGTCTCTAGAAGGAAAACCTTCCTCTCCCGCGCCTCTGCACACAAACCTTGCCGGTAGCAACCAGCCCCATCCAAAACAAGCAGTGCCTCCACACAACATTGAGATCCTCTAGTTACTTAGCCAAGACCATAGCCCGTTAGTCCTTGTGGTTGTACTGTTTTCCTGGGTGGTCACTCCATGTTCCAATTAACACAAGTGGTCTTATTATTAAAATGCATAGAGACATGAATAAATGATGGCACAAATTCATTATCTTGGATCTTAGTGTAACCATTCCCAAATTAAAGCAGCTAAGCATCAACTACCCAATATTGAAATATAAACCCAGGGTTTGACAAGGTATGATAATTGAAACTAGTCAATCCTTAACATAGGACCCATCATATTAAAGCATGCAAGCATAGCATAGCTATTAAATGTGAGCATGCCATTAGGTTATTAGGACCGAAGAATATGATCAAGAATACACTTGCCTTAAATCCAAATAATAAAGGGTGCTGCTCAAGTCTTCAGAATATTGCTCCTCAAATTCCACGAACAATCCTTGAACACCACAACTGTTGCACCGTCTAAACGCAGCACAGGGGCACATACAAGAAAACATTACAACAAAATAAGAAACAATACACCAAATATAGGCAACAGAACAAAACAACAGAATAAAACTACTGTACACGTCCTAGGGATCACGTGAACGCAAGAAACACTTGAAACAGACTTATGGTTGAAAAGATATATATGATTCAAGGTAGAATTATTTGCGAGAAGGGAACTCATGGAATTAAACCGAGACGGTTGATCACAATGAGATTTGACTATGTGAAACTTGCAAATTAATATATTATTTTAATAATTTAACTTCATGACATAGTACAACAGTATAGAAATAATCATAAATTAATTCCACACTAGCAGACCGACATGGAGTCAAATAACAAAATAATATTAATTTGTAGTGGTTAACACATTAACTAAAGGGTTTATACAAAAGGCATATGGGCACTGTGCACTGTGCCCTGAACAGCATTCGATGGAGGGACATCCAAGCAATTGCATCAGTACCGAGATGGGCAAGAAAGAATGTAAATTGATTAATATAGCCATGCATGAGCAGCTGTTAATTGACAAAAGGGATTACATGAAAAAGGAGCGCAAGATAGAGATAATTAATCTTCTGGCCGGCTGTTCGTATTGGTCATGTGCACTTGCACGTGCCTGCATGTTGGTGTGCATATAGGCATGCACGGAGACGCATGGCCGGCGATGCTAGCAGATCAAGGCAAAGGGAAACGTGCAGGGTTCTCACCAAACACCCAGGGCTGCAGGGGTTCTTGGCGTTGCTCGCGAACTCGGGCCGAGGCTGCCTGGCTGCGGCGGTCAGCGACTCAGGTCTTCTGGTGGCCGTCGTGCTTCGATGGCCAGGCGTGCGACCAGCTGCTGCTTGGCGTAGAATTGAAGGGGCGCTCGGTTGAGGCGATGGCGGCGGCTGCGACGAGAATACGAGAGCTAGGGCACGCTACGGGATTTGTTTCAGAGAGGACGTAGAACATTGATGTAGGCACGGAGTCGATCAGATTGGACTGGGTCATAGCTGGGCTTGGACCCGGGAGGAAGTAAGAGAGCAGAGCGGGCCGGACTGGAATGTGAAAGAGGTGGGTTGGGCTGCTGGAAAAACTAAAGAGCCGAAATTAAACTGATCCAAAAGTTGGAGGAGGAAAACTGAACTCATACTAATTACAACTATTCTACGGATCAAACAAATGCAATCCAAATTTGAATTTAAATAAATTTAAACTCAAATATGAATAGCAGGAAAACATAAACAAATGTGACGGCATGTATGCAACAACCACTTTTGTGACTATTATTATTTGAATTGATATTAAAATTGATAAGATCCTAAATAATTCCAATTAAATCCTAGAAATTTATTTAAGCCCTAGATAAATCCTAGAAAATTCAAAAGTAGTTTCTAAGATTTATTGTGATGAAAATTAGGGTGTTACACGGCATGAACGAACTTAAAGTATGCTTGTGTGATGGATGGTTAACAATTGCTCTGCTCCAGTTTGTTGTCTCTCTTTTTTTTCCTCAAACATTAAAGAGAGCTACGTATCTTTGTACTAATAGAGAGAAAGGTAAACAAACGCCCACTCTGAAGATTTAGGAACACAGAGAGGGCTAGCTCCAATTCCTCTTATTCTTCGCATCTGTGTTACCTTAATTTGGCTGGGAATACACGTAAACCCTAGACTATAAGTAGAATGTTTGATTGAACCTGCTGGACGGCGGTCGGAGCGAGGCACTCCCAGGTCCTGACGCAGAGCAGATGCGCAAGCAATAGGTTGTGGATTGAGACTCGGATTGGGACAGGGAGTAGTAGATCGAGGGGTACCTCGGTTACGCTTGCGGATTGCGCGTGGCGGCGAGATGGGCGGCGCCTCGCTCCCGGCTCCTCGCCTCCGGCCACAGCCGCAGCCGCCCTGCGCAGCCTTCTCTTTCGCCCAGTAGAGGGACTGAATGCTGATGCTGGGCTCCCGGCTCCTCGCCTCCGCGCCTCGCTCCAGGCTCCTCGCCTCCGCGCCTCCGGCCACAGCCGCAGCCGCCCTGCGCAGCCTTCTCTTTCGCCCAGTCGAGCCGCCTTCACTTTGGAACGGACAGACGAGGCCCCGATGTGGTCAACGCGCGCGGTGACCCGGAGAATCAGCTCGCAGCCGCCGGAGATGTTCTTTTCGCGTAGACTAGTAGTACCGTCCTCACTACTCGTCACACTAGACATTTGACCGTTCATACCTCTTATGGAGTATTCAAAAAAGTTAGTGCAAATGTATTGAAAGATAAATTACTTTAAAAGTACCGATGACGACAAAGTAATTTACGAACAAAATAATTGATATTTACATAATTTTTGAATAAGTCTAATGGCCAAAAGTTGCGAGAAAAAAAATTAAAGTGACAACAGATGGAGTGAGTATAATCTAGATTGTGAACAAACACAATCAAAATATTTGGTGAAGAAGTTTATTTGGTGTTCTATGGTGACCTTTTTACTATGATGTCATTGGTCCATAAGGTTGATTATATAATCTACCGGAAACAAACAAGCCTGAAACACGAGACCGAGCCAATAAAACACATAGTTTATTTAGTGAAATGGTTTCTTTTATATTACATGGCACTAGTAGAGAAAAAGGCTATAGTCCCGGTTCGGAATGGGTTTTAGTCCCGGTTCCTCAACCCGGACTAAAAGGCTCGGGTCTTTAGTCCCAAGTATTTACGCGGGACTAATGCTCCGATTTTTGAATAAAAAAACCCACCCATCGGCCAGGCCGACCCTAGTGGCCCCACCAGCGCATCCAGTTCTTCTCCGATCCCGTTCTGTTCCTGTTTCCCATCCAATTCCAATCACAAATGATTCAATTTATACAAAATCAATACATTCCAGAAATCCATCACAAGATGAACACAATCACTAGATACAATCCATTAATCTCATGACATTCCCACTTCAGCAAAGAAAGAAAAGAAAGAAAGAAAAAAATCACCAGTGGCGCTACTCCTCGCGCCGGCGCCGGCCAGCGCGCTGGGCCAGCTCCCTACGGCCTCGCCGGCCGCCACCCTCGCCGAGCCGAGCGCCATATCACAAGATGAACCCGGCGGCATGGTTACTAGATATCCTAACTTTGCATGGTCATATTGCGAGGTAATTATGATGGAATCCAAGAAGAAAGTGATATGAAGTTTCAAGAGAAAAGGTAGTAGACAGTAGGTCAATGGCAGGGCGGCTTTTAACGAACAAGATAAGGGTAATGATACCAAGGGGTGGAAAGGAAGATGTTTACATGGAAATTTGTTTTTTGACTCAACTCATTGTAACATCCCGGATTTTTCCGGAATGTTTCTTGAATGCAAAATGTGGATTTCAAAATTTTTTGCTTGCATTATCGTGAAAACACCTAGATTGTCTTCTCGTGAATCTCCCTAAATTCTAGGAAATTAAAATTAACCTTTAATTTCTGCATAGGGCAATTCGTGTTAGAGTGATTTGGCCCTTTTTGGTTTTATGTGATTGATTGTGTGGAATTTATATTTGAATTCAAACCATTCAAATATAAATTCAAACCTAACTAACTCTAACCAGGCCTAAACCCCTAACTCACCTTGGGCTTAAACCCTTTAACCACCCAGCCCGATCTCCCTCTCACTCCTCCTAACCCCCGAGTCGGCCCAGTCCAGCCCAGGTTCCGTCGGCCCATCTATTCTTCTCTTCGCTCGGTCCAGCCCGACTCCCATCTTCCTGCACCGGCCCAACAACTCCGGCCCAGTGGCCGCGCCCGCCTGACCTCTCCGCACGAACGCGCCCTCCCTGTCACTGCCGCGTGGACCCAAGCCGCCCGCCCTGTTCTTCTTCTCCGTGACGCCGCCGTAACGCCGTCCCGCTCCGCTTTCGCTCCCGCGCGCCAGCCCCCGTTCCCCGCCGTGAATCGCGCTGCGCGCAACCGCACGGACCCCACGGCCATGTGCCCCTGCTCCCCTTGGCCACCAAGGAAGCGCCGCGCCCATGCAACCCCATCCCAATCGCCTCCTTCCCCAAGCCTCCATCCTCTATATAATTCCCCAATCTTCCCCTCTCTGTTCTCATCAATTTCACCGGGGCAAAGCTCTGCTCGAATCCACCCCAACCCAAATCAGTAGAGGAGAAGTACTAGGAGGAGGAAGAGAAGTGGAGGCGCAGGATGTGGAGGAGTACCCATCGCGGAGGAGGTCGCTCGAGGAACACCGTCCGCGAGGAGACGCCGCGTCGCCGAGCCACATCACCGCCGTCGCCAAGCCGCAGGAGCACCGCTCGACGTCGCGCCGTCCCCGAGTTCGTCGTCCTGAAGCTGAACCGCAAGCCTGCGCTGCCGGACCTCGCCGCGCCCTCGTCTCGGTGCCGCTGCCCATGAAGCCTCTCACCGGTGCTGCTCTACTCCACGTCATCGTCGCCCTCGTCCTGCTTCACCTCGCCTCGGCTCGACCCTGTCTTCTCCGCGCCCACAGGTGAACACCTCGCCGTTCCCCTGTTCCAGCCCTTGATGCCCAATCGTGAGAGCCCGCGGGCCGATGAGATATCTGCTCCTCTGCCCTGTCTGCTCATGTTGCCCGGCCGTCGAGCCGCTCTGTCTTCTGCAGGAATCCCTAGCCGAGCCCTTCTTCCCTCTGTTTCCCTCTTTGCTGCTCTGTTTTCCCAAGCTCGCCGCCGTGAACCGCCGCTCGTCGCCATGAACCCTGCTCTGATGAGATATCCCTCCCTCCAAACCCTTCTGTCCACTCCCTTGAGCCGGACGCACCGCGGCAGGAGGACCGGGCCGCGTCCGGGGAGCACCATCGCCTTGACCACTCACCGAATCGCCGATTCTGCTCACCATCCTCACCGCGGCGTTCACTCATCTCGCCGCAACGTCGACTTGACCATCCACCCTGCTCACCTCTCTCTGACGCTCCTTGATCGCGCTCCTGACCCACCGCGTTGTGGACCACGGACAAGGGGTTCGTCCCGCCCGCGTCGCAGCCCAACACCGCTCGTGGACGAACGCCGACAACCGCCGCCGTTTCTCCTTGACCACATCGCCGTCGCTACCTTCATCTTTCGCTCGGTACTCCATCAGCGCCAAGCCCTTGCGCGCGCCGGGTCACGGGCAGGAGGCCCGCAACCGCCGCGTGAGCTCCCCCCTCGCCGCCGTGACCACCTTGCCGTTCTCACCGCCTCGTTCTGCTCTGCGCCGCCGAGACGCAGCCGGTCGTCGTCTCCACCCTTACCCATCTCTTCGCCTTGAGCTCTCCCCTCCCTGACCTTGGCGTGTCCAACCGCGAGCAGGAGGCCCGCACTATCGCGCCGTGCGACCAAACCAGGAGGGCCGTCGCCGACGAACGCCGCCGTCGCGCGCGTGAGCACGCACGCGCTCTGATGTACGCCGCGGAGAAACCACACACAGACCCACACACAAGCCTGGGCACACAAACCACAGAGGATCCCATCCCTCTTCGCCCATCTCGCTGACCGGTGGGACCGGCCGCCTGCATCACTGACCCGCGGGCCCGCCTCGTCAGCCTGATTCCACCGTCCGCAGCAGCAAATGGCTTTGGGCCAAATCCCCGCGGCCCACAAACCTTTCTCCTCTTCGGTCCAGACCCCAAGTCCAGGAAGCCCCCTTTAACTTTTAGGCCCACAACCAGAAACGGCCCAAGTACAGCCCGCTCCAGACCTTTTCTTTTTCCCAATCTGACCGCCGGGGCCCACCTGTCATACACTGCGTGTCACTGACACGTGGGACCCACTGACCGCTGACCCGTTGACCCGGTCAATGTTGACCGTTGACTTGGTCAACGATGACGCCATGATGACGTCATCAGTGGTGGACCCCGCTGCCGACGTCATGGTGACGTCATCACTGCCACGTGTCTCCTCCGCAGGCTGCCACGTGTCAGATCTTTTCTTTTTCTTTTTCGGAATTTCAGAAATAGGTTTTATCTAAGAAAATTCATAATAAATTAATCCTAACTCAGAAAATTATGAAACCAGTTTCTATAATTTTCTAAAATCATGATCTACGCGTCAGAACAGGAGTTGAGTGCTTTTGGCTCTTATTGCTTCTTATTTGGAGTTTATTCGCATTAGATGCCGTTGTATTTAGGATCTGAGGAAGTTCCAGAAGACTTCGTGGACTTCATCAACTTGAACTTCGGCAAGTGAAGACTTGTACGACTACATCAAGATGAGTTTGGATCGTAAAGTCACAGGTGTCCACGCCCATCCTACTTTTGAATCCTATTAGGCATTGCTTCTAGTATGCTAGCGCTTTACTTTCTCGTATGATGATGATAATGACCTATTGCATGGCCTTATTTACTTAACGTTATCCTTGATAAACCTGATACACTTTGATGCTATGAACTTGCTATGCTTGCATGTGTATGGGATGGATGTGATAGGATTCTTGGCGTGTGTGGGGCAAAAACCCGGGAAAGGAGTAAGGGGTTTTGGGAACTTTGCGGGGGTGAGCAGCTTAACTCGATCTCGTATCGAGGGCTTGGGGTGTGTGCTTGGGCACATCCTGTTGTGTACCTGTGGCGGGTACGTGTTCTTGTGCTACTTGAGGAGTTTGGCGGCAATACCTGTAATGGGTGCGCGAGCGGACCACTGGAGGTGGATACGCTATTTGACGGTGACGCTCACCCCGGCACCAAAAACCGAGTTGGATTGGCTACTGGAGGAAGGAAACCCGTGCCCACCACTTACATTTAATGGGGGGTGTTCCAGCCAGCCTAGTTAAGTGCGGTACCCGGACTGTAAGGAGTTAGCGGAAGTGTGTGGGGGAAAAGGCGGAGACCTTGTTCCCCCGAAGGAGGCTCATACCCCGGGACTTGGCCACCGCGGGGGAGGCCATCACAGTTCTCGGATGCTGAGTTGCGTCTTCGGCATATCCTAAGCCGGGAAAAGCAGGAGGGTACCGTTCACTGGCTAGGGTCTGTGCTGTGGGCTGTGTCTCAGTTGGCTCGCGACCGACTTGCAGCCCGAGTGGGTCCAGGGGCACAAACTCTGCAGAGTATAATCTTTACGTAAAGCCGTGTCCACGGTCAAGGACAGCCTTCCCACCTTCCTTTCCGCCATTGTTTTAGGGATTTCTACCTCCCCTCTAGAGTAGGGCCTGCCTCGGGCAGTTGAGATGTGAAGGGTGGGAGCTTTCACATCGCCTAGAGAGTGAAGAGTGGAAGATGCTTGGTGACGGGTACCTGGTGTGCCAGGATTACTCGTAGGTGTTGTGAGATATGGTTTTGGGATGGAGATGCTGCTGCTTGCATAGGATTAACCTTAAGCCTATCCTTGATATTCCTTATACCCTAGATTTAGGCCACCTTAAAGCTTGCATTATGGATGGTGACGTGGACCTGTCCCAATCCTTGGGGACAGTTTGTGAATGAACAGGTGAAGACTCGAAGTACAGGACCAACTCTGGTGGAGTTGGTGAGAAGGTTGCTGTGCTATGCTCAAGTGTTGCCTGTGGAAATGGAGCTCTGATGATGAAGCTGGCGTGAAGCCTAGTTACCGCTGCGTTGGTTTTCACATTGTCGTTTAGCCCAAGGGGCATGTACCAATACGCTTTCCGTTGTATCCTTGATGTAAAGCTAACTCTGATGATTGTTTTTCGTTGTATGGATGTGATATCTAGCTGAAATGAGTTCTGTACGTGATAGCTGTTGATTCTGGGACTATCACAATGGTACAGGGATTCGGATTCTCGTAATTGAAAATCCGGGTCGTTTCACTCATGACAGATATTAAAATGAGTATTATATTTTAACTTGACTTGGTGTGGAGAATGTGCATCGACTGTGACTTCAGTAGTAGGTGTCTGCACATATTTGGCTAACGTGCATAAAGTGGTCATCATCTGAGAGTTATTGGATTAGTTAGAAGGTCTGGTGAACAAAGCAGAATGCAACTTGAATCTGTCTATTCAGTACACTTTAACATGGAATTTAATAAGCTCTTCGTCTTTGAAAGGTTCTACCAGATGAACGAACCATCACTTGTCACTAACAGCAAATATTCGAATATTTTTAACTGCCCTGTTCACTTAAAAAAAATCATGCCCTGCTTAAGATGCCGGTGTAATAATGTTGTGAGGTAAGATGACAGCTTAAGAAGAAGCGATGCGGGAGGGAAAGGGTCGTAATAGCGGAGTGAGGCTTATGGAGAGGAATCGGTCTTTTAAAGAAAAACAATGGTGATTATAGACGGATTTTTTTTTTTTTGCTCCGACTTGCGTCAACATCATTAGGCTCAACGGCAACACGAGAGTTTGCATTCGAGTATATAATATAATTGGCCAAGGGACATTACAAAATCAACGTTTGTGTGGGGAATCATTTGGAGTTAGTTTGGATGAATTGACAAAGACCAGAGAACAAATAATGCTTCAAATGGATGGTGGTTGTGACATTGACCCAACAGACAACAAAGCAAAATGCGTTGACATGTCGATTAGACGCACCGCTGAGCAAGGAGGACAGCAAAATCTGGCTCATCAAAGGAAGGCCTTGTTTAGTTAAGTCGAATCGATCGAATTTTCTGTAGAAAAAGTACAATGGGAAGCGTGTCCTGTGAGAAGGAATCGATCGAATTCAATGCGTTACTTTTGGTCGAATCGATCGAATTCGCGTGAACTAAACAAGGCCGACGTATGAGAGTTGACAATTACTCTGACAAGGACCAGAGAATAAGGGGGTGTTTAGTTCGGTCCGCGTTCTGCAGAATGGAGGCGTCTCGATCCGCGTGCACAGAGAGGAAAAAGTGCATTGGCACTACTACAGCAGGAGCATCACAGGCGGTTCGGTTGCCCACATCACAGGCGGTTTTCAAAAGTGGCGCTGGTTAAGTGGCGCTGATAATCGCATTTTCACAGTCGGTTTTTAACCGGCTGTGAAAACTGATTTTCACAGCCGGTTTTTCTCTTGAACCGGCTGTGAAAATAGTTTCACAGCCGGTTTTGAACCTTGAAAACCTTCTGCGTCAAGCGCTATCACAGCCGGTTTTCATCCAAAAAACCGGCTGTGAAAGTGTATTTTCACAGCCGGTTTTCTTCTAAACAAAACCGGCTGTGAAAATACACTTTCACAGCCGGTTTTCGTCAAATAAAAACCGGCTGTGAAAGGGCATTTTCACAGCCGGTTTGAACCGGCTGTGATATGTTTTTCCAGAATAAAAAAAATTAGAATGTCTCAATTTTCACAGCACAATAATTCACAAATATATAATGCATTCACAATTCATCACCAACATAGTACATTTGCAATCCATATATCAACTTTATTACATGAAGTCTAATACAAGTTTGTAGTCCAACATTACTACTACTACTAAGTGCTCACAAGTATACTAATTTATTACTAATAAATCGAGAACAACAAATCAAGAATTGAAATGTCAGGGAGAAGAGTGCAGTTACTACGCAATTTCTTCCACCATCCATTCCTGTACATTAGTACCTGTATGACAAAAACAATTGCATGTTGTACTTTAGTACGTACAATCTACTGAAGGCAGCAACAAAAACATTATGTTTGGAGGAGAATCAAGACAACAGAAACTGTTTGTTACAAGTTTAAATTAAGTCCATTTGTATTGATTCCAACAGCTGTTACCTGAGCATTAGAACAGTGCGATTCAGTTGAAAAATGCTCTAGAGTCTACACTGATCTGACCACTACTAGTGATTAAAGAGGCCACATTACTACGGAAGTAAGTTTGACACTGAAGTAACAACAATTGAGCTTTAGCTTACGAAATTCATGTTTCTGTATTACATTAACACATTCCTTCAGCTCAATTTACAAATAAAATATTAAAGTAGAGTTTCATTCAAGTTTTATTGCTTTGATGAGTTGTACATGTACGTATACCAAAAAAAAAATCTTATGGAGCATCAAGTTAGTTCCTTTCAAAAGGTTATAGCGGCGGCGGCCAGATAAATTACCATAAGAAAACTACATGTTTGTTGACTAAACAATGGAACTAGCTAATACATGTCAACATGTTATTAGTTCGGAGAATATATCACATGGTAAGCATGAATGATACCAGGAGGGGATTGATAAACTTATAATCTAGTGAAAGCAACAAAGAGACCAGGCAGAGAGTGGCAACCAGCTCAACAATGAAACCAACCAACAAGTTCTTAAGGAAAACTAAGGTATATAACTGCATTAGGAATTCAGAACAAACTAAGGTATTACATAACTAGTATCAGTTTCAGTCAGCAATGGCTCCTAGTATTAGCATCTTCGAAAATGATAGCAAACAAGGATTGACCTGACTCTAATGTACAGACATGCAAAGATTAAACCATGCCACTATGACATACATGCAAAAGGCTAGCTTGACAAGGTTACTGATTTGTGCCAGAGATGGATTCTAGCAGCATAGCTCAAGAAAGGATTATAATACAGTATTCAACATCGCAAAAATTTGACTCAAGTACTTTCCAAATTAATCTAACAATGCTTGGATGCAACTAGAATGGTGGCACAGAGGGACACAAACATTGACATTGACACTAGAATGGCCCCTATGGAGTTTCTTCTAATAGTTGGCTTCCATTCAGTCAACTCAGCAAGCAATTTGTAAACAAGACACATATACATTGCACGAGTCAAAGAAGCAGTTTGTCAAACAGCTAGCATGAAAGTGATATAAACGGATGCACAAATACACAAAAGGCATGCTCTTGGAGATATGATGGCTGAAGAGCCAGACTCGCACATTCTTCTGATCAGCCATTTAATTACTCATGAAATGAGTTTGACTTGAGCCATACATCGAGTCAAAGAAAAGAGCATTTTAAGATTACGATTTCATCTCTGAATATAATCTGTGGAAGGAAAATTTCATTTACCTCAAATACAGCCTGAGTGTCGAATGTCCTTCCAATCTTGCAGTGCTTGTTATGATCCTTCAGTTCACTACCTGCACCCTCCTGTTATCATCATTCATAAATAACAGATTAGTAGAATATACAATTTGGACATGCAAAGATTTTGTGTACTGACCATTTGGCAGGCTGCAGAAGAGACTTTAGTTCAGAGGTAGCTGAAAGAAGAAATTAAGGCATTGAAGGAAATTCCTGGGTGGAAACAAATGGGAAAAAACTACCCACAATCAAGACCACCCAGGTCTACCTTGATGCTCCATAAAGAACTATCAGAAGTCATACTCCTGGCACTAATAATCTGGTTATTCCGTGCCTTTCAAATGCACCTTGCACCAGGTGAAATGTTAACTTTGAGGATTATTAATTCCAAATTTCATGACATAATTCAATCATCTTTTACTTCACACACACAAATAAAGTGGTATTCCTAGGGATTCCAAAGGTTTCTCAATATTTGCAGAAAAGAGGAACCAAAATTTTTTTAGTAGTAAGTTGTGAGCGATGCATTGTCAGTCATCAGAAATGTGTGGCCAAGGCTCAGTTAGCATTATGTTATCATCAAGTTATATTGCAGTAATGTCAGACGAAAAATTAACATTACAGTTTTTCTGTTATCTTCCCTCAGCTCTCAGGCATTAACATAACAGACAACTGTAATATTTTTTTTGTTTGTTAACCTAACAAATGCTAGTATGTAACTGACATCAGACTTGTAAATTACTTGTTCTGAGAGAAGCAAAACTCATATAGAAAGAAACTTGATGGAAATAAATAATGCTCATGGACACATTATGGAAATACATTTCAGCAAGGTAAGAACTACAGGCATGTGATTAACTTCAAGGTAACTAAGCAAGTATCCGAACTTCCTTTGCCTCCTCAGTCAATTAAAGCATATCTGACACAAAAGTCTTTTGAAATTTGCTCCCACTGGAACTAAAAGGAAGGAACTGCATGAAGCTACAAACACCCCACC
>CM014271.1:85589667-85611439 GCA_004135705.1 Alloteropsis semialata | reverse complement strand
CCAACCTCAATCTTATTAATTCATATTTACCCTCTCAAGTATAACCAAAGTCTAGATAACCCTCTAAACTATTTTCTTGTTCACCTTACTCTCACAACTACACCAATTGGTCTAATTTACCACTTAAGCCACACACAATTGGAATTTTAATTTAACATTTTGCAAGTGATAGCAGATATAAAAAATTATGTTAGACAACATATTATGAATTTTAATCACAACTTTAATAGGCAAGGACATCTATGTAAATTAATTTTTAGCATAGAAAAACATATAAAAATGAGTATTAGAAATTCATAATACATTTTTTTACCAAATTTACAATATTCAGTATCACCCTATAAAATTTAATTTAGAACTCCACGTGTGCATGGAGAAACAAATAAGACAAATCTTATTAGAGGACAAATTGGACTTGGTTAACATAGTTGTGAGAATAATATATAAAGTTGAAACAAAAACTAGTTAGGGGATTAACCAGACTTCACACCATACTTGAGGGCCTAATTTGGACTTTTTTAAGGATGAATGCCATATTGTATACCCCCGCCTTTCTTACAGGTAAAAAAAAAGAGATCCAACCTAGAAGAAACTAGGTGGTTTTTCATTACAAAGAAGAAAATAGACACACAAATTTGAGCTAGAGGGGACGCAAACTTGGGTGATTAGGGTGCACGACCATAACATCTCCCACCCTAACCAGTTGAGCTAGGCTCACTTTCCTCTTACAGCTAATGAATTGGCGATTTCAGAGAAGCTAACCTATATGAAATGTAGAACCGGAATCAATCACTACTACATAAGGCTTATCACAGCCGGTTCGGTTGGGCCTATCACAGCCGGTTTTCAAAAGTGGCGCTGAAAATCGGTTTTTCACAGCAGTTTTTTTAAAACCTGCTGTGAAAATCAATTTTCACGGCGGTTTTTTTTAAAACTGGCTGTGAAAATCAATTTTCACAGCCGGTTTTTTATTTCAAAAACTGAAAATAAAAAATCAATTAAAAATGTTAAATGGATGCAGAAAAAAATTTTGTCACATGGGAGGCCACCCCCAAGAACCCGTGACCTCTTGCTTCGCGCGTAACTTCCCTTACCACTGCACCACACCATTGCTTGTGACTAAGTCAGTGATGCAATCTTTTTATATTAACCGTAACAAACTTTAAAAAATTCTAGAGGCCACACCTTTGATCCAATTTGGTTGAAACTTTTTGCTGTAGTTCCTTACATGCACACACTTCCACAAAAAATATCAGAAAATAATATAAAAATAAAAAATAGTTGTACAAAAATTTATTATTAAGTGCTAAAAATTCATTTAATTCATACAAAATAGCAAATCATTTCAAAAAACTCTTGAACTCTTCCATGGTAACTTATATGCAGTAGAAAACATGTAAAAAAATATTTATATCTTATATGAGCAAAAATAAGTTTTAGAATGTACAAATATCAAAGTTTGGCTTAAAGATGTATAAAAAGAGTGTGTGAGATGTATGTGTTTATGAACAATGTATAGTCTAACTTTCTTTAATTGCGTTGAATTTTTTATGAGAAGGCTATATACCAGTAAAAGGACTCCATGACAAGTTTTATAATGTTTGGACAAGTTTTTTCATATTATTATTATTACTTTTATAAGTAAGGGGGTAAATTAAAGTGTGAATTATCCATAGCAAACATATTGAATTTTCATATAAGTTTTCCAATTTGATCTAAGCTAGAGCATATGTACTTAGATACTATTTTTCTAGTATTTGGTAAGAGCTAGTAAAGAGACATGTAGTTCAAACTAGAATTACTAAGAATAATTATCTAGAAATTTATTTAATAGTTAGAAAATAGAAACTCATTTCAAAAAAATTCAAAACTCCTCCATGGCAATGTATATGTAGTGTAAGATATTAAAAATTATGTCCATGTAATATGAGCAAAAATAACGTTTTAGTGTGTGCAAACTAATCGATGTGGTACTTCTTTAATATTAAACTTTTGAATCTTTATGATTTTTTTAGAGACAACACCTTATATCCGATTGGGCTGAAATTTTTTTGGTTGTCCCCGTATGCTCCTAGTCGAAAAAATAATATCAGAAAAATAAAATAAAAATAAAAAATTTTGTGCACTGTAGCTTTAAAACAGGCTGTGAAAATTGATTTTCACAGGCGGGTCGTGTTAAGAACCGGCTGTGAAACTCAAGTTTCACAGCCGGTTTTTGGCAAAAAACTGGCTGTGAAAATGGCGTCATTTTCACAGCCGGTCCGGGGCAAAAACCGGCTGTGAAACTTGATTTTCACAGCCGGTTTGCGGGGTCCACCGAGCTAGGCTCTCAAAAACCGGCTGTAAAAATGTTTTTTGTGCCACTTTCGAAAACCGGGTATGAAAATAGCGACTAGAAAAATGGTTTCTGTATTAGTGAATTTAACTTTAATGTCGCTAAGATATAACGCTCCATGGTGGTTGTCAATAATCTTCTGGGAGTCTGAATGATAAAGTTCAGTACGAGATTGTTTGGCACAGCTTAAATGCAAGAATTCGTGGAGAGAGACTGGTATTCTCAGATTCATGTTACATGACTTAGAATTACAGGTGCTGCTTCAGCGCTACTAAATGCCCTTCCTTTTCTTTCAGCATCCAGTCCATGAGTGAAACTTCGCAGCCAGACAGGCACAAGTGAGAGGTCCTACGCGTTCAACTCGTAAGCTTTTGATTCTGTCCTTGCAACACCTTAGTTCTTCTAGGTCCTCAAACAGTTGTCATGCTTGCCTTCTCAACCTGAACGAGTGCAGAACCATGTTAAGACATCTAAATCATTTGGTAGACCATCGCTTCAGAATTCTGGCAGAAGTAAATCAACTGTCTAAGGTAATGTCAGTGTCCAAGCAATATTGCTCCTCGCTAACTATCGCCACCATTAAAGAAGTTTTTATCACATGCAGCATGTCTTCTGAAGATCCATGGGGCGCAAAGACAATTACAGCATTCAAAATTAGAGAATCTTGCAGAAAAATATAGTTGGCAGACAGTGATGTCGTCTGCTTACTGTACACCGACAATGAAACTTGGCACTGCAAATTCATTTCAATTACTGATTCTTGCGAAACATTTGATAATCCTACCATGTCTAGGCTGCTAATATGTTGAAGCTCATGCTGATCATGTTGCTTGCAAGCATCAGTACTCTATGAAAGTTGTAGTATAACCTTTTTGTCAATTTTGTACATGGGTCATGGCTCATGAGTAATTGACGGTTTTACAAGGGTAAAATCAGAATGCTAGGTGTCCCCAGGCTCCTCTATCAAAGAGGCTCCGGCCCCTCCATGTAAAAGGTTCGATTCTTGAAAGCAATTCCATGATCCTTTCAATCATTGTTTCTCCCAATCTGCTTTTCGATATCCTTTTCTTTAACTGCTTGGGCCAAAGGTCAGGAGATCCGGAGCAACAAATGAGAAGATAGTGATGAGCAAGACTTTGAGGGGAGAAAAAGTTTGATAACTTTGAAATCATTTAAAGAAGTCAACATAAGTCAGTATGAGAGTACATTTCCACTCCATTGTTACAGGTTCGAGTGTATTAAGCAAATCAGCATTTATGTGGAAAAAGGTGGAAGAGGTCCGTCAATCTGCATGAAAATGGAGGTTGGCCTGATAACTAACATCAAATGGGAAATGAACTGGAGGTGTCAAACACAGTTTGAAAATATTTCTTCTCTGCAGCAGTGGAGAAGGAACTTGGGAAAAGACTTGGCTGCTTGTCACTGGAAATTTCTAATAGAATGAAGCAGCATACAAGTTATTGTCAATTTATTTGTGTGTCACGATTGTCTGACTGATGTCAAATTGACTCATTTATTGTGTCCCATTTTTCCATTTCGCTCAATGGCTTACTTTCTGTGAAATGGACCACATTTGAAGCTGCACTTGAGAACAAAAATGGGACTACATCTGACTAAAAGAAGGATCTAATCACACATCACATCTACAGTACAAGCTTGTGGCATAGCACCATATAACGAGAAATTATTTTTGCTTCGGCTACCTCGATCAATAGCCATCCTACCTCATGGCATAGCTTCCAAAATAATTCATGCTGCATGACAACTACAATCTTGAAGCTCACATTATTTTTTAATTACCATGCAAGTCCTAGAGTATGATCAGATGGTCAGAAAACAGAGAGCACCATATATACAAAACACAAAATATGGAAAGTGAGAACTAACGTGCTACACTTCCATAAGTTCTCAGTGCTGAACGTACTACTTATAGCTGTAAGACCAACACTACAAACCCCATGCTATCGATTTGCTCTTCTTGCCCCTGTATCTGGCAGGTCATACTGAGTTCTGAATAGAAGGCCCATTTTTTATCTGTTCCATACAACATTCCAATTCCAATCTTGATCTATTCATGCTACATGATTTAGAATTTCAGGTGCAGCACCGTGTGCTGCTAACTGACTTTCCTTTTCTTTCTGAATCCAGTCCATGATGAAGCTTTGGAGCCGGACAGGTGCCTGTGCTCCCCATGAATTGAGGAAGCGAACGATCATGCGATTTCGATCCCCCAGATCCTGACCCTGATGTTGCTCCAGCTTTCTTTTCCTAGCTCCCCTAGAAGTTCTGTTTGCAGTTGGCCTCTCCATGCTTCCCTTCTCAAACTCCATGTATTCAGTGTTGTGTTTAGATTTCCAGAGCATCTGGTAGACTGTCGCTTCAGTGTTTCGGCAGAAGTAATCTATTGCCTTTGGCAACATGACGTCATTCAGTTGTTCCAAGGTAATATCTGTATGCATGCAATGTTGTTCCATACCGTAGATTGCTGATATTGCAGAGCTTTTATTTGCAGGCAGCATGTCTTTTGAAGAACCATGGGGTGTAAAGAGGATTCTAGCTTTCAGATACTGAGAATGTTGCATGTATTTTTTGAATTCAGACAGTGAGGTCTGCTGTTTGTTGTACCTGGACAGGGAGACGTGACAATTCAGACTTACTCCAATAACTGAATCCAGGGAGACATCTGGCAATCCTACCATGTCTAGACTACTTACACAACGAAGCTTATTTTGGTCTTGATGCTTGCAACATAATGGGTCTGGGCGAAACCATTGAGTGCTAAATCTATGAAAATTGTCCCAGTGTTTTCTATGCCGTAAACCAATATAAGGTACCCATGAGAAGTCCTGAGTAGGTAGTTGAGTAAGTTCATTCCTAATAGTTTCAAGTACAGACCGGAAATGAGGGGGAAACAACTGCAAGCACCTAACTACAACCCCAACTATGTCTGTACTTTCAGAAATCTGTAGCATTACACCAAGAAAAAAGTTATTCTCCGGTGCATTACTATCTTTCTGGATAAGTGTCAAGTAAACCTCTATTCCATGCTCTTCAGTAACGAAAGGCACCAACCATAGTAGAATTGAAGGGTACTCATTCCCACGAAAAAATTTATGGAATAGTTCTTTGCCTGCAAAAAGGTGGTTGATAATAGAGTTGAAGGGCATGTGACGGCGTGGTGTGCCACCCAGCTCTACAAATCTCAAAAACTCGCTAGCTCCATCTGCAAACCACTCAAATCTTTGAACAACCGATTTGCTTAACTCGTCATCATTGCGGCTAAAAGCAGAGAAGATAAAGGACTTGGTAGCATGTGCTATCCGTTTAGGAAAGGCAGAGTTCCTCGTCTCCTGTTCCATCTGTTGTTTTTCTAGGGTTCTCTCCTTGCATCTGTGCAACGGGTGTCATCACACTCTTGAGCTGCACGTTTCAGCTTCTTGTGCCAACGCAACAATGGTGCATCAGTGATCAGCCATGTATTAGATATCTCAAGAGCAGCCTCCAACTTGATGTGCGCCATCTCCAGCCTCTCCAAGTTTTCGTTTGCATTTAGTTTCTTTTTCCCATTGTACCTCTGAACCAGACCAGATAGAACTTGGCTAACTGTCTCTTGTACAACTGCAGAACTAACCACATTCGCCATTAGGAGGGTTGAAGCACTTATAGCATCCCTTCCCTGCTCAGGAAATGAAATATATAGGGGTATATACATGTGAGACACCGGATACATGGATGAATACTTTTGCGGTGCTGGGGGGATAAACATAACCTCAGGACAGTGAACTGAATTGTTACTACAAAGAAATTTTGCATGACAAGCATAGGTTTAACTTACCGATTGTACAAACTACCCTTGCTTGACTTTCATGGGAGTGGTTACCAGTTATCCTAACTAGAGTATACATGAACGTCGCCGGGTAATGTCGCGACGTAATTATGATGGAATCCAAGAAGAAAGTGATATGAAGCTTCCAGAGAAAAAGGCAGTAGGTAGTTAGTCAATGACTGGGCGGCTTTTCCAAGAACAAGATAAAGGGTAAGATACTGAGGGGTAGAAAACGAAGCTATTTACATGGGTTTTTTTTTGACTTGACACGTGACAGCTGCTATTTACATGATTGGCTAACGTGGATAAAGTGGTCATCATTTGAGAGTTATTGGATTAGTTACAAGGTCTGATGAACAAAGCAGAATGCAACTTGAATCTATCTATTCAGTACACTACTGAACACGAAATTCAATAAGCTCTTCGTCGTTGAAAGGTTTGAAGCATCTAGGCCATCTTAGATGGCGAGTTTTGGTGATAAATGATACCATCTATGTGACTAATGTTTGTTTTGAATGATTTATTATATATGTTAATGTCACATGGAGTATATGAAAAGAGGCCCCTCAATTGGAATCAAATCGGGCTATTCATGAAGACTAAGGACTTTTTTAGAACTAAGTGTCACAAGGAGATGAAGGACACTTAGTGTAGTTAGGTTTATAGTTTTCTAGATGGACCATACTATTAGGGGGGGGGTCTCTAAGTTAGTAGCTTGATCAATGCGAGGTCTATACTTGAGTTAGATGCACACATCCCAAAACCTAGCCCAAAACATCCCAAATACTTCATATATCAAGTTTGGAGGGAAGCCAAAACTCAAAGTGCTTGAATTGGACGAGTTTTGCAAGTTCAGTGATCGGCGTATGATACGCCGACCAGCGGCGTACAATCTCAGAAGCTTACGGCATTCGAAGGAGTCCAATGAAAGGCACGGCGTATGATCCGGCAACATTGTACATGTAAAAGGCTTATCATATGGCGTGAAAGGCATGGAGCTGTTCAGATTGGGTCTTCAATACCCTAGGCACCATATGATACGCCGTGCATCGACGGAATATCGGCGTACATGTTACATAGTGACGATGTCAAGCCAAAGTTGGGAAATATGCTACATCGTACTATCCACCGTGCATCGGCGTATATATTTGAATGAGTTAGCATTTGAAAAGTTCAAATTGTCCATTGGAATTGTGCACGGCATATGAAACGTCATTGCTTCTTTGTGAAGCGGCAGATTACATGCCGAGTACAAGTAGCCGTTGGAAAAGGCTTTCGACCGTTTGAATTGCAGGCGCCTTATGATACGCCGTTGTACTTTTTGCATACGATGGATCATACGCCGTTCGGCGTTTCTAGGGAGTGGTTGAGCAACGGCTAGTTCTTGGTGCCTAGCCTATATATACCCCCTTGGTCAAGTTCATGGCGGCTCTTTGGACCTCAGACAAGCTTACAGACCTCATGAGAGTTGCAAGGAGCCATTTCAGTGCATAGTGCAAGATCTAGAGTGAATTTCAGCTAGTTCATGTTCTTAGTGTGCATCTAGCTTGAGTTGGGCTTAGTGATTGATCAAGTGAAGGCTTGGTGGCTTGTTACCCTTGGTGTTTGACGGCACCTAGCCGGTCTTGGTGATTGGCTTAGTTCTTGGTGAGCTCTTGGAGATTGTGGGAGCCCTAAGATACAAGATTGTACACGATGATTAGTCGACATCCTCGGTCCTGGCCACCGATAAGGGTTAACGAGTAGGTTTGGGTGATCAGAAAATTAGTCTTCCGATTAGTCATCGCCTAATCACAATTAGTCAACCGATTAGACTGAAAAACTATCAGTTTGAAGTTGATTTCGGGCATGTTTGACTATTGAGCTTTGGCTATTGGGTGGGTTGCGAATTAGACCCATTGGGTTTGCTATATAGACAAAGGTGTTGCTGGAGCCGACTGCCTGTCTCGCCAAAACACGCCAAAATGCATCGTTTTGCCTACATAAAAGCACGCTAGTATGCTTGATATATACTAAGTATTGTATAGAATACATACATATTGGTCCTGTATATATAGGACGACTAGACATATGACTAGGACCGACTAGACTCGACTAATCGGTTTGATCGACGGCTAATCACGACTAATCAACTTATCGGTTCCATGGCGACTAGGTTCGATCAGACGATCGTATAACATTAGTAACTTGTGAGATAAGATGACAGCTTAAGAAGAAGTTATGCGAGAGGGAAAGGGAGAAGACGTCACTAATAGCAAAGCGAGGCTAATGGAGAGGAATTGTTTTTTTAAAGAAAAACTATGGTGATTATAGAAGGATTGTTTTGCTCCGATTTGCGTCAAAATTATTTGGCTCAATAGCAACATGAGACTCTGCATTCGAGTATATAATTGGCCAAGGGACATTACCTGGTCAACATTTTCGTGGGACCAGAGAATAAATAAAACAAAATAATGCTTCGAGTGGATGGTTGTTGTGATATTGACCGGCACCAGACGACAAAACAAAATGCAACTTTGAAATGTCCACTTGACGCACCGCTGAGCAAGGAGAACAGCAAAATCTGGCTCGTCAAAGGATTACGTATCTTTGAGACTCTCTTTTTTTTCCTCAAAAATGCCAGAGAATTACGTATCTTTGTTGCTAACAGAGAGGAAGATATACAAACGCCCACTCTGAGGATTTAGCAACACAGAGAGGGCTAGCTCCAATTCCTCCTATTTTTCACATATGTGTTACCTTAATTGGCTGGCAATACATGTAAAGCCTAGCCTACAAACATATAGAACCCTAGGTCGTACACGGTTATCACACAAAAAACAAGGGTCGACTGAACCTGCTGAACGGCGGTCCGAGCGAGGCACTCCCAGGTCCTAACGCGGAGCAGACGTGGAAGCAATAGGTTGTGGATTGAGACTCGGATTGGGACAGGGAGCAGATCGAGCGGTACCTCGGATGCGCTCGCGGATTGCTTGTGGCGGTGGGATGGGCGGCGCCTCGCTCCCGGCTCCTCACCTCCACGCCTCCGGCCGCAGCCGCAGCTGCCCTGCGCAGCCTTCTCTTTCGCCCAGTAGAGAGGGACTGAATGCTGAAGCTGGGCTGGGCTGAGTCGAGCCGGCTTCACTTTGGAAGGGACAGACGAGGTCCCCGACGTGATCAACGCGCGCGTGGTCTCTACTAAAGATAGTAAAAAATCAGCAGCCGCCGGCCGGGCACCTTGACCCGGAGATGTTTGTTTTCACGTACCGTCCTAAATTTATTTATTTGTCGTCACAATACATTTTTCTCACAACACATTTGACCGTTCCTATTATATACTCTTAGAGTCAAATACACGATTAATACACAAACTTGATGAGTGGGTGCATCTAGGTACATCATCTCTCAAATTGCTCATTGGGGTGCAATAACTTGGTTGGTGGGTGCACATAGATACATAATCTCTTTAATTGTTCATTCGGGCACAATAACTTGCAGTAGGTGGGTGTACTTAGGTACATCTTCTTCTTCCCTAGATTTTCAAATCCCTAGAAATCATATAATGGAACAACCGTTAAAATAAATACCTTTGCACGGACATGACACATTTACGAAAAGCTGAGTGATGCATGCCATCTTGTTGGGGCGTACCCATGGACAAGCAAGATATGTCCATAGACGCCATGCCCTACAAAAAGATCCACGTGCTACTAGTCAGTATCATTAGACACAACCTAGCCTTCGTCTACAACTTGCAGCAACATTGAGTTTGTCAATGCACCAATGTTCGTCGAAGAGAAGCATCGTGTGATCCCCTGTATGGCAAGTACAATGAGAACATATCTGTATGTGGAAGATCACCTACAAGCATTCTATGGTTCATCGTCATTGCCGCTAGGCTTTTTTCCATGGTTGAAAGCCTCTTTTTAGTGCCAAAGTACACTTGATCGAGGAAATCAACTATTAAAAGGTCTATTTGCAATTTTTTTCTTAGTCCCACACAACCTCACACATATTGTTAGATCACCTGCTACCATGTCAAAAGTTTGCCCTCTTGTCACATTCATGAGCAAGCACATACCTAATTGCAAAATTTACTACACCCGAATGAGCAATCAGAAAAATGATATACCTACATGCACCAGCCTGCCAAATAATTGTATCCAAGTGAATAATTTGGAGATGATGTACCTATTTGCACCCACTTAACAATTTATTGTATCAAAATGAGCAATTAGAGAGATGATGCACCTAAGTGCACCTCTCTGTCAAGTTTGTGTACTAATGGTGCATTTAACTCTATACTCTTATTATATTACGTGGAGTACTCAAATAAATTAGTGGAGTACTCAAATAAGTTAACGCAAATATATAGAGATAAATTGAATTAAAAGTATCGATGATAACAAAGTTGGTTACAAACATATTCCCTCCATTCTCTTGTGATCATCCCATTTCTAAAAATAATCTTTTCTTTTTTGATAGTCCCATTTGTGTTGTTGTGGGATATGGGTACCCCTGGACCCACTATCGACCGCATAGACAGTTGGCCTTGGCCCACGTCTGACAGCGATGTGGGCCGACCCCAGGCCGGCCCACGAGGATTCCCGGCTTGATGGACAAGGATGGAGAAGACTTAGCCCGCAAGGCATGAGGCGAGGAACTCGGATCTTATCCGAGGATCATGGAGATTATGTTGTAACTGATCCGGATTAGTTTTCTAGTTGTAGCCAGGTACAATTAAAGATAACTGACTTGTAAACCCTAGGCCATCAGCCTATATAAGGTGGCCTAGGTCGACCCCTTCATTCAGGGAATACTCTCTCTTCATTGTAACCACAAATTCGCTGTTGTTCTCTGGAAATTCGTCGAGTAGGGAAATACAACACCACCAAGTACAAGACGTAGGGTATTATACCTCCGAGTAGCCCGAACCTGTATAATCCATGTGTTCCAGTGTTACCTCGAGCTCCCTAGTCCTGCGATTGCCCTTTGCCTACAAATCTACCATCTGGGTACCCCCAGGTGGACTGCCGGACTAAACCTCCGACAGTTGGCGCGCCAGGTAGGGGTAATCATGGGGCATTACAGCTAGCTCGATGGCAGACATCATCAACTACATCTGGTTTCAGATCAGGCCGATCTCTCTGGCTACAGCTTCAGCCAGGGGCATGCATTCTTCAACCAAGGCGTCAAACTGCTCGTCCAACACACCCTCAGGGATGCCCTCGCCGATCGGAGAGACGTTGAGCGAAGGGAAGTACAAACGGATCAAAGCCAAGACCCGACTACTGCAGCCGACCGCGGTCTCCTGCACCAACTGGGCGAATTGGGTAGGACCGACCCTGAGCCGTTGGACCAGCGTCAACGTTGCCGCGCCTGACTCGGCAGGCACTAACGAGTTGGCATTGAACTCGGCCGCTTGCCGCAGCTCCAGCAGCTCGGTTTGAAGCCCTGCCAAAAGGCATCTGCTTAAGCATTCCGACTTGATCAAAGCCACAGAGGACTTGCCAAAAGATACTTACCATGCATGACCTGGTCGTGCTGATCCTTTAAGAGTTGATTGGCCTCCACCAGGTGGTCGGACTCGACCTTCAGGCACAGGTTGGCCGCCTTGAGCGTCTGCACCTCCTCCTCAAGCTTCCGCTTGGCCCCGACCAGCTTGTCCACCTTCCCCTGGAGCATGTCCTCCTTTTTCTTCGCCTCTGCAAAGAAAGCCTCATGAGTACAGGCTACTCGGGCAGAGACACATGCAAGCAAAGCACTAGAACATACCCTCTGACAAGACCTTCATGTCATTAATCAGCTCCCCGTTGGTCTTCACGACGTCGGCGAGCTCCTTGTCCTTCTTCATAAGGAACTCCTTGGCGGCGTTCGCCTCAAGGACCCTCCCCCCTGCATCTGCGCCAAAGTCTGGCGGTCCTCCAAGCCCGCCGTTTGAAGTCGAGGTCCTTCGCGGCCCGGGCCGTGAAACCCTGCCAAATAAGACATCGGGCACATGGTCAGTCCATGCCCTTCAACGACAACAGGGTATCAGGAAGACATACCTGAACGACGTGATCCAAGACACCAGCTACATTTTGCAGCTTCTGGAGCTCGCTTTCTTGGTCCACGATGTCGAGCTCCAGTCGCTGCTCCAGAGTCAACTCTGGAGACTCCAGCCCGGCCCCGTGCCCGGCTGCGATCATCTCCACCCATGGTGGCACAACAGTGCCAGCCCCGGCGTCCAGTTGTTCCCCAAGTAGCTGATCATCGTCATCCTCCAGTGGCGGCAGGCTGCCGGTCAGCTCCTCCACCCCCGCAGGGATCTCCAGATCCTTCTCCTCGATGTTGGCCTCGGGCACTTCGGCCTGCCGGTCGTCCACGGGGGAACTCGTCCCCAAGGTGATGCGCGAAGCACTGGGCGGACGCGGTTGCTCCAGCATGCTGGCCGGTATCAGCTCCGGTAGGACCGACGCAGCACCGGACCTCGACCCCGTCTCCATGGCGGCAGATTGACGTGGCGGCGTCTTGCTACCAGCCCCCAGGTGTGGCAACACGCTGACACCACCTCCTTGGCTCCCGAGCCTACAACCCATCCATCAGTAATCAGAACTCTACAAGTCCAAGTGTGATTTAAGGAACATCAAGGTGACTTACCCGCTCTTGCGCGGACGTTAAATTCCACCCGCTTCAACAACAGTGGTGGCGTTTGGCTCGGCAGCAGAGTCGAGTCTGGCCGTAGCTCTGGCTAGGCAAAGAGGCTCCCTTGGCCCCTCGCAATCTCCTGTGCATCTTGAGGGCATTACAATGGCGTGTTTGTGGCATGATCTTCTCTTTTTTGATAGTCCCATTTGTGTTGTAGCATCAGATCCGTCATAAATGGCTGTTTTGGTTCCTGTGTAGATTAACTCTGTAAAAATGACTGGTGCATGCATATGAAAACATAAATACCGAGAAGTTTTCGCAAGAAAATGAGTGTTTGATAACCTGATTAATTAGATGATAAGCAAGGTTTCTTCTTCTTGGTCATTGTGCCAAGATAAAATGGGACTATCATAAGAGAATGGAGGGAGTAATAATTGATATTTACATAGTCTTTAATACGACGGGTGGTGATAAAGTTGGTTACGAACAAAATAATTGATATTTGAGGACTTTTACAATGGTTGGCGGTTCCTCCTGGTTTCTCCCGGTTCCTCCCCTAAATAATTAATTTAATTAATTTCAGGTGCGGAAGGGTACTAAGGTAATTTCGTCATCCCCCTCCACCCCCAAACCCCACGCCCCCGCCACAGGCCCCCCCAAACCGCACGGCCTGGCCTATCCGCCCGCGGAAGCGCGCTGCCTCGCCCCCTCCGGATCGCCGCGAGGTCGTCCCTGCCGCCGCCGCCGCCGCCGCACCCCTACTCCGCCGCCGCCGCCGCCCTGCACTCGGCCCCGCCCTCGCTCTTTTGCGTCTAACCGCCCTGCCCTCGCCGCCGCCGCCAAAGGCCGTCGCCCTACTCCGCGCGCTCGGTACGGTTTCAACGCCGCGTAGGTTTCTCCTGCGACCACGTCGCGACGTTGCCGCCTGCGCCTGCTTCGTTCCTCGCCAGCTGCGTGTTTGGTCATCTAGCCACAGGTACTTGGACGCCGCCTCATCTTGTTGTGTGCCTTGTTTCATGATTAGATGATAACTTGCTCAAGATAGTATTCGATGATTGCAGCGAAATGTTTTGTTTGTAGTCTGGGTTCTCAAGTGACAAATGGTTTGAATTTGTTATGTGGATATTTAATTTGTTTAATGTTGTTGATGGATGCAGGAGAAAATGGCGGATCTAGAGTCTTTGCTGGAGTACAATGAAATTGTTAGCAAGATGTTCGCTAACGAAGATGAAGGATTTCAGTTTTACAACGCATACGCTCTTGATAAAGGGTTTAGTGTGAGGAAAAGCTATGTTGAGTGGAACAGTGGCCACACTGAGATCACCCTTCGGAGGTATGTTTGCAGTCGTCAAGGCTACCGTGAAGAGAAGTACATGAAGAAGGAGAATAAGCAGCGGAGGCCACGGGATATAACTCGTGTTGGATGCCCTGCAAAATTGGTGATTACACTAGATCAGAACACCGGGCAGTGGTATGTGAAGGATTTCATCGATGAACGCAACCATCCGCTGGCGCCAGCTGACCTTGGTTGTCTGCTGCGCTCACATCGAAAAATCAGCGATGAGCAGAAAGCTGAAATTCTCGAGTTGGGGATTTCTGGGATCCGCAAACACCAGATATTTGAAGTTATGGAAATACAGTACGGTGGGTATGACAAGGTTGGCTATACATCAAGGGACTTGTATAATTTCTACCATCTCCATAAGCTGGACATAATTGCTGGTGGTGATGCTCAAATAGTCATTAGTCACATGATGGAACGTCAAAACAGAGATTCTGATTTCTTTTTCAAGTGCATGACTGATGACAAAGGACACCGGGCTGTTCTGGTGTGATACTCAATGTCTGCTTGATTATGCAGCATTTGGTGACATCGTTGTATTTGATAGCACCTACAAAACAAATCGGTACAACCTGCCCCTTGTGCCTTTTGTTGGGGTGAATCACCATTACCGCACAGTAATTTTTGGATGCGGAATTATTGCTCATGAGAATATTGAGTCATATGTGTGGCTGCTGAAAACATTTACTGAAGCTAATGTTCAGAAGCATCCTGTTTCCGTCATCACTGATGGAGACCTTGCTATGCAGAGAGCAGTCAGTGTGGTGTGGCCGAATTCACCGCATAGGCTTTGCGGATGGCATATTGAGCAGAACCTCGTGCGCAATGTTCACGACGATACAGCGAAGGAAGCTTTCAGGATTTTTA
Source organism: Alloteropsis semialata (assembly GCA_004135705.1). Taxonomy (NCBI): domain Eukaryota; kingdom Viridiplantae; phylum Streptophyta; class Magnoliopsida; order Poales; family Poaceae; genus Alloteropsis; species Alloteropsis semialata. Next base: position 85,596,463 of record CM014271.1, on the reverse strand, counting down.
TGTATGACCGTTGCTCCATACAAGAGATTGAGAGAAAATGGCAGGTATTCCTGGCTAAGCATGAGGTCAGAGAGGGCTCGTGGCTTTATCAGATGTATGAGGCGAGGGGAACCTGGTGTGCTGCGTATCATGCCGGTAATTGCTATTTAGGATTGAGGAGCAACCAACGGAGTGAGAGCTTGAACTCTAGGCTTCAGATGAAACTGGATGGTAAAATGACCCTGTTAGAGATGGTACAGCACTATGAGAGCTGCCTTACAAAGGTGCGCAGAATGGAGGCGGATGACGACGCTAATGCACTCCAATCTGAGCCATTCACAGAACCAGATGCTTCAATTCTTGAGATAAATGCGAAGAAAAGGTTCACACCAAACATTTTTAAGGCGGTCCAGTTCAGCATAGAAGCATCCAAGAAGTGTTCTCTGATTGAGATTCTAGATGGCGATGACACATCTGAGTATATTGTTGGAAGGAACGATAGAGACATCATGTACTATGTGAAATGTGAATTCAGTGAAGAGGCCAATCTGAAGGGAATTTCTTGTTCTTGTCGTAAGCTGCAATCCCTTGGAACCCCCTGCTCACACATCTTCTTTGTATTGGGCCTTCGGGACGAGAGCATGCTTCCAGACTGCTGTGTTTTGGAAAGGTGGACAATGGCGGCGAAGCGTGCATTTCCGTCGATAAGGAAGAGCACCATGTATGACTATTCCCCTACCCTACTGAGGTACCGTGAGCTACGCAATCTCAGTCGCGCTGCAGCCTTCGTAGCATCTCGTTCAACTGAAGGATACGAGCGGTTGAAACGTGTCCTTGAACACGAAGCTGCTGTGATCGTGCCAAATGCAGGAGCGAACGAAGGCAAGATTTATGGACCGGTGCTGCCGCAAGCGCCGGAGGTTGATTGTGAAGAGTTCGTAGATGTCCTGGATCCCATGCATGTGCCTGGCAGAGGGGCCCCTAAGAAAAGTTCAGGTCAAGTTCAGATAAGACTAGATCTAAGACGAAATGTTCCCTGTGTAAGGGCCTGGGTCACAATCGGCGAACATGCCACTTGAGACCAGAGGTAGTTCTCAGTAATGTTCATCAAAGCTGTCAACTGGCCATGTGTGAGGCATGTGTAGTTATGACTAATGTTAATCTTCATTTGTAGGAAACAAAGCTCCCTGAAGATGTGCTAGATTTATGATTTACCAAGGATCTGATTGCAGCTACAGAATGTTTATAGGTAAGGTGCAAATTTACATCTTCTTTTGCTGGCAAACTCCTCATTACGATGACAAAATTATTCTTTCTTTTCCTTCTTTTACAGAACTTGGTCTATTAGCAGGATCCATCTTCTTCGTGCGCTAGCTCGTCGTCTTATCAAGAGTGACAACAATGGAGATCAGTGGAGCTGTGTTTCATTGTTCTTATCCCATTTTGTTAGCACAGTCAGTAGACTTAGTTATGGGTGTATCTCGAGACACCTTCCTTGTTAGAATTGTAACCCTAAGTATTACCCTGATATGAAGCGCCTGTATGCGTTTGTGAATACAGTTTTCTCTCCCCAAAACTTTTGAATTCTCTGTGTGCAATTTGTTGCAGTGGAATGTGCGGCAACATTATGTCTTACTGCACTCACAGGTCCGACCGGTGAGTGCACCGTACAGCATCACCGCAGCGTTTTCCTGTACTTCAAAACTTTTGGAACTGGTTAGTGTATCAAATCTTGGTAGTCACCGGACAATATTTCAAGGTTGACTGTTTGAACGTCTTGACATTCACCGGACAATATTTCAACGTCTTGACATTTACCGGACAATATTTCAACGTCTTGACCTTCACCGGACAATATTTTAAGGTAATTACAGACACCGGACAATTGTTGTGAAGGAATTTGAACCGAAGAATTGAACTGAGAACTCACCACTCACCGGGCGTTTTGTGAAAGAATTTGAGTAACGAACTAGGACTTGAAATTTGGACGTGTTCCTCTTTTACTGCTCTCACCCGTCGGACCCGTGGACTCACAGGACATTTTCTGATGGACTCGGCAGATATCGTGATGGAACTATTCTTTTCGTGCATCTATTGACCGGTGTTCATAGTTCTTGACACCGGTCCATATTTCAGAAAACTGCGATCTGCATTTGCCCTTCCTACTCTGCATTTGCCCATCCGGCCCATCTGCCTCGCGGCCTGCTTCCGTTGCTCTCACCACTCAGACCGGTGCTATCACCGGACATGTTTTCATGTGCTCGACAGTTGCTCTCACCAGTTGGACCGCTGAACACCGTTCAATATACCGGTCAATATTTCAGGATGAGCCCCACTTCATGGCCTATTGAACCAGTCGGACCGGTGCCAATCAAACGAGAAGCCTTTTCTTTTTTTGTCCTTTGCGTGGCAGCACCAGTCGGACCGGTGCTCTCTGCAAAAGTTTTCCGGTGGCGTGGGATCTTGACATCTGACGTGGCTGCTCCATGCTAGCTCCATCGGTCCGGTCCCAATCAAACGAGAAGCCTTTTCTTTTTTTCTATTTCGTATTTCCCTTCCTCCCTTCGCCTCCCGTGGAACTGTCTCGAAACCAGGCGAAACTGCTGCGCCTGAACCGCCATCATGGCGAGACGACTGCCAAGGCACGAAGAGTCGAACCGCTACGCATTCAAACTGCTGGTGCGACTGACAGCGAGGCCACCCCCAAGGTAAAGGGCCCGCGTTTCAGTGCCCTCGAATTCGAAATGACGGCACAAATGCGGGCGTCTTTACGGGAACACCAACCGTCCGCTGGGCGCTGGCCGCCCATCCGTCCAGTTGATAAAGCCCATCGAGGTATCGACTGCCGACCCCCGGATTTGGTCGCCCCTCTCCTCTCCCTCATCCCACGCCGATCATCGCCGCGGGGCAAAACTTCCACTCCATCGATCTTTGCCATGGCGGGGAGCAAGCGCTCGCGGGAGCCAACGCCAGAATCCGGCGCCCGGTCGCGGCGTCTCCGCGCCTCCCTCATCCGCCAAGGGTAGCAGCATCGCCGCCGCTCTCCAATGCCGGGGCACGTCTGACTGCGCTAATGCATTTTCTTTTTCTCCTCAGGGGACCTTCCATTGCCACTCCGCCGCCGAGCGTCCACGAAGAGCAAGCGGAGCTCTCCCCCGCCAGGCAGCACTCATCCCCATCGGCGTCGGCTGCAACCTCGTCGTCCCAACCGAGCCGCGAGTTCGAGATACGCGACCTCGTCCGAGTTGCGCAGGAGGCCCGCGAGGGTTACTCCGCCGAATGCATCGAGACCGCCCGCCTCAAGAACTGCCTCGAGGCCATCCAGGTAGCACTGCGGGCCTCTGATGAGGCTGTAGACGAGAATCTTGCGAAGCTAACAGGTACGTGCGCTACACCCTAACCCCAGTCGCTTACTATTGGTTCAACTCGTTTCTTACGCCCTTGTTTCGTCGTTATTGTAAGACATGGAGGAGCGCCTAGCAGCCTCTAAGCGAGACGCAGCAGATCTCCATCGCCGCCTTATGGCACTGGAGGTCCGCCACGAGGAGCTTCGGACGGCAGCTTTCGCGGCGGTCCGGGCCGTGAACCCAAGCGGCGTGTCCCTGGAGGAGCGCCTGAACGCCGTCGCCGCGTGCCATATCAGCGCCGTGAGGTACGGCGTCGAACAGGGCGCTGGCGTGGCGCTCGTTGTTGACACCAGCGGTGGCAAACAGAAAATCCGCAAGCACACGGCTGTCGTAGTAGCTTTCACCCGTGAGTAAACCAGGTATCGAATCCACATGGAACGTAAAAGTATATCTAATCACTAAAGCTGAGCCGGATCGATCGAGTGTATGTAAAGGCTGGGTAGAGAGGATAACTTAGCACTAAGGCTCTGATTATAGTTAAGAGAGTTCTCCTATGCTTGCTTTAGGCACCGGGGTATCCTAGGCCTCTAGGAAATTGCCGGCCAACAGCTCTACGCCGTACCCATACGTGGAGGATTACAAAGGACGGACAGGGCTGTCACCACCTGCCACCTACCTCTACTAATCCGTGGGGCTACGAGGCAAACGAGGGCAGATATACACCTAAGCACCACGCCTAAGATAATATCAGCTATCCTAACCTTGATCAAAGATTAGAATACTTTATAAATAAAGCAACGAATCCACAAGCACAATAGAGACTTAACTTATCTATAACTCAGACTTAATTACTAGTTGAATTCTGGATACTTACTGAGTAGCTCGCATCCGTCGAGGTACAGGTGGAGGGTCGCCGACAGGCCGGGACTCCTCCAGACTCTCCCTCACTCTCTCCCTATTTCTACTCTGAATATGAGGAGGGCTTCGCCTTGGGTCTTCACTTCTGCTCGATGATGATTAGCCCTGCCCCGAGCTCAGCTACTTATAGCTTGGAGAGGCGGTTAAGAGTCGGTTCGCAGCAGTTGAGGCGGTCCGGAGGTGGGCCCAGGTCGGCCGACTATGGGGGATCGGCCGATCATCAGATCCACCGTCCTTGATGACGCACGGCACAGATGAACTCCTAGTGACGGTTTACAGTTACTGGTGAAGGCGGTGCCAATTCGGGCGCGTGGCCAGGTCGCCCGACCTGGGGAGGTCGGTCGACCCAGGGCTGTGGCCCCTCGGCCCCACTTCGTCAGTGTCTCTTGCCAGTGGGTCCTGTAGTCGGTTTCCGGCGGGTAATGGTGAAGATGTGTCAGTTAAGTTAGAAATGTGGGCCCATGCATCCATGTGCTTGCCACGTGGCCCAATCCCAACTCTCCAATTCCACCATCTTGATTTCAACGTGCCTGATTACTTCTGAGTGTGCTTGTTGCTGTTGGGCTGAAAATGGACCTCACTGGGCCTGGACCCAGATCGGCCGACCAAGGTAGGTCGGGCGACCTGGCCCTGGGCCCACTTTGGCTCTGCTTTTGCCACTTTATTCCTGTAAGCACATATACACCAAAACTCATGGAATTCATTAGTAATCAACCCTATGTCTATTTGTTTTATCATATTTTATATCTTTGTTGGCAGTAATAAGTTGTCATTAAGAATCGCCAACAAGCTCCCCCACACTTATCCTTTACTCGCCCTCGAGTAAAGTCTAAGCTTCATCATGGAGATCATTAACAAACATATAGGTTATTCCCAAACATTCAAACTTAGTGGAAGTATATGAGTGGCTATCATGTCTTCTTGAGTTATTGCAGGAAGGAACAGCATTTTATATGACATGATACACTTCACTCTTAAGTACTTGGGGTTTTGAAATTTTGCAAAGAAAACTCTATGCCTTGCTCCTCAAAGAGTTTCTCTCTGGATAATAATGGTGGTTAGACAACACTCATACTCTCCAAAATAGAACTTTTTGTGTGGACCTCTCAAGATACATACCTTTTCTCACTTATGTTGTCATTCTAAGGATTGGATCCAAATCAGAGACAAGTCATGTAATCAAGTCAAGATGTGCAAGTGTGTGATATGAGGTGGACATTTAATGACACTCCTTTGTCTTGACCTTTCTTCCCTTTCTCTTTCTTTTGGATATGGGCTATTGCACTTCACTTTTTTTTCACTCAATGCTCTTTTAGCATGAGTCTTTTTCTTCTCTTTATTTTTCTATGCATTTAGCCCATATCTTCTTTCTATTTTAATTCTGGGAAGAAGGGTCGTTTTCAGGAGTATTTATTTTATGACCATGAGACAAAGGCATGTTTTGCTTCATCCTCAGTGTAAGGATTTAGCTTTTATGGTGGAGTGTACATGATCTTGACTTTAAAAACATGAAATATCTCTAATAAGGGTCACAAGACTTGAAACAACTCAAAGTTCAAAGGTAAAGTGTCGGATACCAATATTAGGGGTATCCAATGGCAGCGATTAAAACTAACCTGCAGCTTGATGTACACCTCCTATGTGCGATTACCAAAGAGCTAATAACCTCCTGGTAGCTTTCTTTGGGTGCATGTAACAGGTTCGCGGCATTTCTGTCTTTATTTTTGTGAAGGAAAACGGCCAGAATGCAAATGGCATGCTACCCAGCATGCAAGCCCGAGTGCTTTTGCATGCAAGCCCGAGTGCTTGTGCATGCATGCAAGCCCGAGTGCTTTTGCATGCACCACTCGACTGGTTTCAGTTATCACCCGACTACTTTCTTGCTTCGCCCGACAGGCTCGCAGTTCGCCCGAGTGGTCTCCGTGCCCGACGAGTTGCATGCCCAAGCTACGTACCTGCCCGAGGAGTTGCATGCTCAAGCTGCACGCTCGCCCGACAAGCTTCACGACCCTCTCGGCAAGACTCCGATTCGCCCGACCAGTCTCCGCCTCCGACTGGTTCGACTCTTCGCGACCAAGCAACCACCGGGAAGACCGAAGCACCCGGAGTCAAGCTGCTACACTGTGCCAACCACTCCCTGACGCAACTGACACCAGCAGGACATGGCTACAGCGCTCGGAAGGACGACGGGCCCCACGGCATGGGCAGGCACCCCTCCTTTTTCCCCGTTTTACCCTTTGACTGTACTCTTTCTCTCATTCTTTACTGGCTCCCCTTGAGCTATAAAAGGGAAGGCCAGGCCTCCTGCGTGAGGCAAGATCGACTCTTTTCCTCTTCTCTCCTGGGCCTCTACGGGAGGCAGGGAGCCTCTCTTCTCTCCCGAGGAGTTCTCTCCCTCGACTTTCTTCTTCCTCCAGCCGGTCACTGGACTGAGCTCGATTCGCACTCCAGAGACTTGGGAGCTAGTCCCTCTCTCGCCCTCTTTGTACCCCCTACTACAAACCAGTGCAAATAACACGAGCAGCACGAACTGGACGTAGGGTCTTACACCC
>CM014271.1:85577068-85588667 GCA_004135705.1 Alloteropsis semialata | reverse complement strand
AACATGTGCGTAATATGATTACCTATCATATGGGCGTAAATATTACTTTTCTAAATTTGAAAATTACTCATGTTCTTTTTGAATATTACTTTCCAAATTAAAGTTTGTTTTCAGAATACATGGGTAAATAGTAGTATTTTAGTTAATAATAACTATTAACTAAAGGAGTAATTTAGTGTGAAAGGTAAATTATTGTTGTCCTTATCCTATAGAATTCACGTTCTTTTTGGATATTACTTCCCAAAGTCCATTTTCAGAAAACATGGTAAATACTAGTATTTAAGTTAATAATAACTATTAACTAAAGGAGTAATTTAGTGTGAAAGGTAAATTACTGTTGTCCTTATCCTATAGAATTCACGTTCTTTTTGGATATTACTTCCCAAAGTTTGTTTTTAGAAAACATGAGTAAATAGTAGTATTTCAATTAATAATAACTATTAACTAAAGAAGCAATATTTAACATAGGTAAATAGTATTATTTTGTGGTAGGTTACTGCACGACGGATCAAGAGATAGAAGATCGTGCGACCATTTGCTCTATGGTTCCGGCCACGCCGTGCCATCTAACCTGCAGGCTACACGCCTCCACCACCATCGCGCCTCTTCGGCCACTACCCTACACCGTGCCCTCCACTGTTTGGCAATCAGATATGGTGATGATCGTAGTAGCACAGGCCAAAGCACTGAGCACGTGCTGACGTGCACCCAATCGCGGCCGGCGATGCAATGTCACAAAGCAAAGCACCACGACATGCACAAGTCACGTAATTAGACACTTGGCTTTTTTTCGAAAGACACTTGACTTGGCCAAACATATGTTTATGTTTGTGCGTCCACACAGTATCATTGCAGGTGTGTACATGATTAAGTATGTACGGTAGATAGGGTCATTAGTTTGTACGTCATTTGCGGTTGTTATTGGCCGTGAAATTAGGTCCTGTACATAAATGTGGCTGCATGAGAGTGAAATTAGGAAAAGATAAATACCCCGAATGGTGCTTTCATGTTGTGATGAATGTTGGACATGTACTTTTACTACAGTTATTTATGGGAAGTATTTTCGATATACGTTCACTTCTCCATTTCCTATAGGAAGTAATAATCTCCTATATCTAGGTAGTAATTTTTGATACGTAGAATACTAGGAGTATAGGAAACTAGAGTAGTAATTTCTGATACATAGAATATTAGGAGAGTTATGCTCTTCCCCTTTCTTATAAAAGTAATATAGAATCAAAGAAGCTCACAGTCACGGCAAATAAAATAATCACATGCATGAAACGACACGCATGCATTGCAGCAGCATCAATCCAACGGCGTTTATTTTTTTCGGTAAAAGTGGCCAAATCAAATCTGTTTTACTACTACACCCACTACGTGAGAACAGTAGATAGGTAACGGGCATAGATTGCCATTGGTAACGGGGAATGCACCCGTTACCCTTTTTGGGTTACTAATAATCGAACAAAGAGCAAATCCCCGTTACTAATAAGACATATTTGTAACGGGCCTGTAACAACAACCGTTACCAATAGCAGTCACCAGCAACCAAAAATGGCTGCTTTTGTGGGCCCACTGTCAGACATTGTAACGGGCAAGTATGATGGACCGTTACAAATGCCTAAAGAAGTAACGGGCGTTATAGGATGCCCGTGACAAAAAGGCGACCCAAAAGTCTCTTTCTGGGCCCACTGGTCAGATTTTGTAACGGTCTTGGTTTGGAGCCCGTTACAAATATGTAATAGTGGTAACGGGTGTATAGTAGTGCCCGTTACATGAGGGCGTTACCCATCACCCAACAGTCTATTCCAGGGCCCACATGGTCAGATATTGTAACGGCTTATGTGGTGGCCTGTTACAAGTTTATGTTGTAGTAACGGGCACTTCGTAGTGCCCGTTACCTTTATTGATGTAGGTAACGGTCTATTGTAGTTGCCCGTTACAAGTAGGCGTTACCCATCACACCCATCTGTTCCTAATTTGTAATCGGCGTTGTTTAATGCCCGTTACCTTTACTGTGCCACCCCCACAAGCTCCAGCCAGTTTTCTGGCTGCATCCTGGAACCAGCCAGGATTTGGCAGCCACGAGTTAATCACATCACAAACACAGATTGATATACATATCACATATATACACACTATTACACATCAAGATTGTGAATCAAGTTTCCAACATATATACACTATTACACATCAAGATTGTGAATCCAGTTTCCAAGTATCTCATCATACAGATGGAAGCTGAATCAAGTTTCCAAGTTTCTCATAATTCATCATACACATGCAACAAGTATCAAGTTTATGAACTCACACGGCAGCTGCTGGACCATTATGGAAGCGGCCCCTTGGGTCCACGATCTCCTCAAGAATGAACTCGCACAGCATCCCCTGGAGCATCCTTAGTGCTCCTTGATTTACCACTGCGATGGGAACTTTGTAATCCTGTATAATAAAATTATTATGAGAATACAAGTAAAAATCAGTTTCTAAAATCAAATGGAGACTATGAGCAGAGACAAGTCTGAGCAGGTATACTTGCAGAAGCCTTCTTCATGATGCTTATGTCAGAGAGTAGGTCCAACATGTTCATTGCAACATAGAACCCACACAGTAAGCTCCCCGATGGCTACTGAGCGCACTGCATGAAGGGTACCATAATGACACAAGTTGAGGTAGTACAAAATACGTATGAAGGGATCCAAAAAAAAGTCTCGTTCTTACCAGGAAATCTGTCTTGTGCACCAGTTTAGGTTTGCTTTTCGACTTTGTTTTCACATTCTTAATGTGCTCTGAAAATGCCCTGCATGATCAGCAATATTGATTAGAAACATTAAGAGATGGAATTTTTGTAACAAAACCTTATTACCAGTTCACAACTTGTACGATGTCCTTGAACTTTCGCTTTGGCCAAGTTTTAGCAGAATCTAAGTACCAAACAACATTCCACCTCATTGCAATGACCACTAGTACCCAGTGGCCACCGGTGCTGTAGGCACCCACCACGAAGTCGTGCTTCATAGCCTTTCTAATTGTGTTTGCTACATGTTTGGTTTGGAATTGAATCATTGTGGCCGAGAATATCTGTGGGTCCAAAAACCCAACACTGCACTTCATATCCTCTGCCTGCTTCATCATTATCCTACAAATAAACTAATTGTTAGCATGAACTTTGTGGTAAAAATTATAGAATATATGTTTTAGTGTGAAAGAACTTACAATGTCCAGCACCTCAACAAACTAACATCCAGGCCATCCAGGTTGAAAAGATCATACAAGTCATTGAATCCAATTGTGAAGTCTAATTCACTATCATTGTCAAAGTATGATGCAGCCAACTTTACCAGAATGCCATCACCACCTTTCGCACTTTGAGCCATGACATACTTATGCAAAGCTTCACAACTTGGCCCAGCAGCCTTTAAAGCCTCTTCTGACAACATAGGCTCACCAGGCTTGTATTTTATGTTCTGTGTAGTCCAAACATTGGCAACCTTCTACTGTGGCTGCTGCTGCTGAGGCGTAGGTTGGAGGCCAAGTTGCTGCTGCTGCTGTGGCTCCTGCTGCTGAGGCTGAGTTTTGCTTATTAGCTCCTGCTGCTGTTGCTGCTGCTGAAGCTGCTGCTGAGGCGGAGTTTTGCTGATGAGCTTCTGCTGCTGCTGCTGATGTGGCTGCTTCTGCTGCTGCTGCTGCGGAGTCTGGCTCTGCTGCTTCTGCTGAGGCTGATGTGCTATCAAGGCATTTTCAGGCAGCTGGCTCTGTTGGTCATTGTCTGCCTGCAGTAGCTGATCCTGTTGTTGCTGCAGTAGCCGAGCTGCTGCTGCTGCTCCATCTGAAGCTGTACCAGCTGATGTGGCTGCAGATGTGGGAGCTCTCGACCTAGGTGGTATAAGGATTCTCATCCTTGGCCACTGTATGCGTTGCATGAGAGAATCACCTAGGGTTGTGAGCTCATCCCCTACTGGGATTGGCAGATTGATGTGCCTCGCATTGGCCCACACATAAGTAGGTTGCACCACAGCATACCCATACTCTACCAGTACTGTATGGCAAGTCTTTTGATCTGGATAGACAGTGGCTAATGCGAGCTCCATGTTGTACCCTCTGCCATCCAAAAGAGTGCACTTTGTGGGCTCTGTCAGCAGATCAATTGTGTCCGGCTCAAGTGATGGAGGCACACTGCTATCATCCTCATTTTCATTTGCTTCTTCTTCCTCGCAGCTACTCTTGTGTACTGCCTGGGGGTTACACAGACCATCCGGTATGTGCACACCTGCAACTCTTAGCAACTCCACAGCTCTAGTGATTGCTTCACTAACTATCTCTTCCTTGTCCGCATCAGACCTCCTCTTCATCTTCTTCCTGCATACTCCTCGCCAAATCCTATACCCCAGCCTTGTGAACTGGACACGCCTCGGACTAGACCTCGATGCTCTGGATTCTCAAGAGCCGCAGTCAGAACATCATGCTCCCTAACCCCAGTGAAAGAACCATCGCTAGCTTCAGCTGCATATCTTTTCACCTTATCTGCTACCTCCGCCACCAGAGGGGAACTGAATGTTATGTCCCCGCTAGTATCGGTGGTCTTCTGTGACCTTGCCCACAGATATGGCCTCGAACGGCCAGGAAATTGATTCCAAGGGTTCTCTTTTCCTTCTGCAGCTAGCTTCCACGGAGCTCCCACCTGCCGATGCAGGGGACAACAGTGCAAGCTATCCAGTGGACGAAATCACTCTGCGTATGCCATGTGAGCTACATAAACCATGCAGGAACTTATCCACTAAGGTGGCTTACGGTATGGCTTATCCGGTGGAGCAAGGCCAAACCATTAATGGGGCAGAAATTCCAAGTGGCTACTGCAAGGTGGAGGTGGAGCAAATTTGTGAAGAATATGATGACTTGGAGCTCGACATCGAAGGTGGCGATAGAGAAAGGACGTTAGTGGATGCTGTCCACGGTGGTATCATTCTATGGAAGAAGCATTACGTCAAATTTGCCAGTCAAGAGCCATCATCTACTCCACCCAGGGATCCCCCACAGCCACCGTCACCTTCAAGAAGGGACGAGGATGAGGAAGAGCTGCCACCTCCATGTAGGGATGATGCCGGCTCACACATGTCTCCTCCTCCACCAGCACGGCATGCCCCAAAGCGCCAAGCTCCGCCCCACGGCGGACTACTAGCCAGAAAAAGCTACATCAAACGGTCGAAAAAGAGCCTACTGAAGAAGAAAGGATGGCCGCCATAAAGAAGAAGTTACCTTATAACCAAACAAACAAGGAAACTGCTTTGGTGGTCAAAGCCTAGGTCAAAGAACATTTCAAACCAGATGAGCCAGAGGAGCCAGTAAAAACAGATCCGAAAGCGAAGAACTTTTTCAGATCAATGAGTGCGGCGAATCAGAAGAGATTCTTAGTATCTGACTACAACCGCCAGCTTGCAAAGTCTTATCAGCAACAAGTCAGTAAAGGCTCTGGTAACAAGATGACCGCTGGTCAGCAGAAACAAGCCAGTAGTGCAGCCTCGAGGAAGAAGGCGGCCACTCCTAAGAAGAAACAAGTCGGTCAGAGCTCTGCTAGGAGGACGGACGCGGCTGCCTAGACACAAACGCAACCAAATGTTGACGACGGAGCACTTGCTGAGATGGTCGTGGAAATAGGCCTCTCACCACCAGAACTTTTAGAGGGCGAAATTCCTATGGCAACAGTGACACATTGGGAATTTCGATACGGCGAACCAATGGTGCCCCCATTTTCTTTGAAGCTACTTACCACTCAAGCGTACCAATTCCATACGTGGTACATGAAGGTTTCCAGACAGGGTAGAGAGATGCTCAATGTTTTGATACAAGACCGTGATTACTTCCGTGGGCCGGGTCTCTTAATTTTGGATTTCAAGGATGTGTATATGTTGTACCATCAAGATGCCATAGACCACTCATTGATGAGCTGCTGGGTTGTGTAAGTTTATTTCCCTGATCTATTCTCGCAATACTTGTTGTCTTAATTACAATTTGCAACAATAACAATCTATTTTTGTCATGTAGGATGAAGATCCATACATGCCGCAAAAAATCGTACGATGATGTCGGCTTCATGGATCCATTGATTGTAAATGCCGTACTTGTATCCGATAAGCCACTACAGACGGTGGACAACATATACTTGTACCTGGAGAGACAAAGAAGCAAGAATTACATTCTTCTGCCATACAATTTCAAGTGAGTACTTCTCTCTATATATGTATAACTTTAAGACTTTGTTCTCAATACTTGTGCATGTATTTATATATATATCTACAGGTTCCACTGGATAGTCCTTGTGATCCTCATAAACACCGGTCGTATTTTTGTCTTGGACTCAATGCGGAAACCACAAGAGGATTACCAACCAATTTTAGACCTGATTGACATGGCATGGACACATTTCCGTGCAAATGTTTCAGGAAATTTCAAAGAAAAATTGGATGTGAAGACGGACTTTCTGGTATGTGGCTGGAGTACCCGCATATCTTGTCATATCACACTAATATATAGTTGTCACGTCTAACTTTATTCTTCTCCACTTTTAGTGTGCCAGACAGGAACAAGGGACGAATCTATGCAGATACTACGTCTGCCAGTGGATCCACACCTTTATTTCTCCCAAAAAAACAACTAACGAAGAACCCATTTTACGAAATCAAACAATTCTTACTTACATATGACTTGTTCTTTAATGTGTATGATCTAGTGTTATCCAATGGATAATGAGATTAAAATGTTCTCATGTGATTAATGCAGAGGATATTTTACCATGAAGTGCTCCCAATGAGAGAAAAAGCAAAAGCTATTGCGGACCAACTATTTGGATTCATTATGGACCAAGTTATAAGTCCAAACGGAGAGTACTACCATGACGGACGCGATATCTCTTGATATCGCTTCCTTTCCGCCCCTTCTTCCATTTCTACTCGTCAATTGTAAACAACTTGTGCGTATGTAACTTCTGTAATATACATATATATATATATATAACTTCTGTTATATATATAGCTGTGATAATTTCAATTGCGTGAAAGATTGTGTAAAACATATGACGCGTACGTACACACGTAGACGAATTGCATCTAATAAACAAAAACATCAAACATTTAAAAAAAAGAAGAAAACACCCTTTGATACCGGGTGGTAACACCAACCGGTACCAAACAGTCTCCCCCGTAGCATATGTGGGAGGGCCCTTTGGTACCGGTTGGTAACACCAACCGGTACCAATGGCACTCATATGTACCGATTCTACACCAGGTACCAAAGACCGAGGCCTTTAGTCTAGGTTACGCGGTACCGGTTGCAGAACCGGTACCTATGGGCCTCTGGACCCGGTACCGATGGAGCGTTTTCTAATAGTGCACGTCATATCCATCTCCAATGCCACGTAGATAAAACCGCTTTTGAAAACCACCTTAGGGTGTTATTTGCATGGTTTTGGATAGTTCAGGGGGTAGAATACCCAGTTTTATAGGTGAGGGGTTTAATTAGACGAATATTAATAGGTTGAAGGGTTAAGTAGACTTTTTCCCTAAAACAAACAAGGGAATAATCTAGCTAGCCTTAGCATGCTGCGCTCGTGGCAAATAATAAAACTGGAAGGTTCATTCGTAAGTGAACTGGGTCACCGATGCAACAAATAAATTAAATGTGCAATAATGCAAGTGGGATAATGTGCTATTTTCCTAAGCCATTTGGATGCACATACATATTACTAATACATATTCTATCCGATTCTAGCCACTGTGGTATCTCTCAAGTTTTGACTAGCTCTAAATCTGACTTTGATCATATAAACACCTATACCACTAATTAAGTTGCATGCTTGGAGCACTAAGCGCCTGACAGCAAGTTGCCACATGATCATTATGCTAACCCCAGTGGAATTAATATTAGGCATTATTGGATGAACAAGTGCATTAGGACCTCGACATCTTCAGCATTACGTGGGTCAAGTATGTAACAATATTGTTGTCACTGTATACAGCTTGTAGTTTATCTTGATGTTAGATCTGCATTGTGCGGTTGCATATGTTCCCAGTACAGGATGTGCATGCAGGTCTTGCTGGCTCTTTTGGCCCTACGGATGTTCAGATTATTATTTTTAATTAATCATCCAAATCTGATTCGAGGATCTGTATAGTGTGTTTGAATGATGCTTTGGGCTCCTCTAAATAAGCTGTTGGAATTCATCGGTCATCATCCATATTAATGAAGCCATGCACGGATCTCATGTTGCATAATAAAATGTGCAGGTCAGTGGTAGAAAACTGTATAATGTTACAACTGGATCAGTCGTTCCATGTTCGTTCCCAGTGTAGGTTGTGCGCTTACATATTTTACTAGGTCTTGCTGGCCCAACGGAGGTTCAGTTTATTTTAATTTTTTAATCATAAAAATCTGACCTGTGGATCTGCATATAAGTTAACGGATGGAGGCCGCTGCAAGTGCTGGGTCAATGGCACACGCATTTGTGACTGTGTCAGCGTGCGGACCACTTCCAGGCTAGACCATTTTTTCTGAATTTTTTTGGGACCAACGGCCTTTAGTTCTGGTTGATGTTACCAACCGAGGATAAAATGGACTAAAGAATCGTCCCACCTTTGGTCTCAAATTTCTAGTCGCAGTTAGGCAAATGGGACAAATTTGTAGTCTCAACGGTGGGGACATGGGCAGAATACCTTATTATGTAGAATGAGATGGCTTGAGATGGCTCCTCGGACCAAACACTCCATAATTGTTGAAATCTGTCTCTCTTTATCTTTACCTATTTTTAAAGAGAGGATTGCTTCTTCCCTATTTTTGGTCCATCCTGACATGTTGGTTCCATCTGATCCATCAAATTCTAGCAGGATTCTAACTCTCGAGATATGGTTTCCTAATCAAATTAGAGTCTTAAGTGAACCTATTAATCTTTATCTTCTGTGTCTCTCTATAATCCCGTCTGTGTTCGCCCGTGCAGCCGATGCATATGACGCGTCGGATCACGTCCATCGGCCCACCGTTATGTCCGAGGAAAAACTTGAACGGTACCTTGGCCCTCGCGCTGTCACTACCGGAGAACCCTCCATCCATCCACCGTAATCGGTCACGGATGGAAAGGACCCGGTACCAATGCAAGCATTGGTACCGGGTCCAATCGCCAATAATTCTGCGCGCTCATTGGTACCGGGTGGTGGCACCAACCGGTACCAAAGGGGCTCTTCGTATAAATCCCCTTCTTCCTCCCCCAGCCCGAGCCATGGCTCATTTCTTCATCCTCCATTGAGCTCGGGTTGGGGGAGCTCATGCCCAATTTTTTCATAACTTTTGGAGATTTTGCAAACCAAGTCCGCTAGAAGATTAGCAACTTCATCCTCTCTCTTTTGACGGTTAGTATGGTCTATTTCATGCTCTATGTTTTGAGTAATTTGTGTTTTATGGAATGGATTGAAATAAGAGATTATAGATTTAATCTTTATTTTTATTATGAATTTGTAATAAAGAATCACTATATAGTTAGTTGTTGCATGTGTAGAGATGATGCACAAATTTTTAGACATTGTTTAGATTTTTGGATTATTTGTAGAAACTTAAATGATTTTCATATTTATGCTTATTATGATTTTTAGATATTATAAATGATATTCATATTTAGGGTTATTAGGATTTTTAGAGATTATAAATGAAATTCATATTTAGGCTTATTACGAACTTTAGAATTACATCTTTTAGAGGCTTCAAATGACGTTGATATTTAGGGTGTTTAGGATTTTTTGAGATTATAAATGATATTCTTATTTAGTTAGATTTTAAATTTAATTTTACTTCTCATGGTTGTCAATATCTTGAACTAAAACAATTCAACTCTTGGCATGCCTATGATGATATCAAATTTACCTAGTTTTCTAGCTGGGTAACATATGATGACCTTGAGATTGAGCTTGTATTATATAGTTATGCTTCTCGTGGTTGTCATCAAACCATGGGACACATCCATGCCCAAGCAACGGATCGGTTGTGATGGTTGGGCTGGGTGTGTCTCATGGTTCCATGCCTACCATGAACCAATTTTGTTACCACCTGTAATGTTTCTTATGCTCCAAGTTCAAGGTCAAATGAAAGACAACGTATCTGAGGCAAATCACTCCTTGAAATTTTTTTTGAGATGAGCAGAAGTAACACGTTGATGATTTTGGTGGCATCAAATGATGTTAATTGATATTTACGGTTATTAAGATTTTTAGAGATTATATATGATATTCTTATTTAGGTTTATTACGAACTTTAGAAATTGGGGATGAATTTTTCATTGTATTTTGTGAATAGATGAATCGGCAATGGATGTACAACGCGGATAGACGCTCATCTGACTTCATTAATGGCATTCATCAATTCCTCGACGCGGCAGAGGCTAACTCGACCTCGGGTTTTATATGTTGTCCATGCAAGGTCTGTGAGAATAAGAAGGATTATCACATCTTGAAGAAGGTGGTCCACACACACTTGCTTATGAGTGGTTTCATGCCTAACTATATCTGTTGGACCAAACACGGCGAAGCGGGGATATTCTTTGAAGAAGGTGATGAAGAAGGTGACGACAACATCCCGGACTTTGCACAATACGGTGCCTTTGCAGATGATACAGCAATGGGTGAGGGTGAAGCAGTTGCAGAAGATGAGAATGATGACGCCTTAGGTGGCATGATCCGTGATGAAGAGAAAGACTGCGAAAGAGCGAAAGAGCGGGAAAAGATGAAGCGTTTGTTGGAGGACCACAAAACATTGTTGTACCCAGATTGCAAAGAGGACCAGAAAAAGTTGGGTACCACACTGAAACTGTTGCAATGGAAGGCAACTAATGGCTTGTCTGACAAAGGTTTTGGAGAGATATTGAAAATGATAAAGAAGATGCTTCCAGAGGGCAACACATTGCCGAGGAGGTATATATGTATAAATATTGTCAATATCGAATATATATATGTTCAAGCATGAAATCTTGATACATTTTTTTCTCGTACGTGTAGCCCTCAGGCTCACAGCCTTCTGGGTCCTCATCATCGAAGAGGATGAAACGTGGCCCGACCAAAAAGTTAGAGGGCAGACTTGTAATCACTGATGTGGCAGAAGATGGTCGTCCAGTTGCGCCAGAGAAAGCTGCTATAAAGATGGCCAATCAGTGTGGTGTTCTAGTGAGAGACCACGTGCCCATCAGCCTGCAGAGGTGGAACCCAGCGATGATGCTTCATACGTGCCGCAATCAGAGAAAGAAATGCTATGGGCCAGTCTGCAAGAACATTTCACGGTGCCTCAAGGTTCAGAGGCAAGAGTCAAAAATTGGGCTCTAAAGACGATGTGTACTGCATTTCAAATATGGAAGAAAAATATGTACAAGAAATATGCCGAGAAGAACCTGACACCCAACTTTGATGATTACCCAAAGCTGAGGGGTCATTGGGATTCCTTCGTGCAGTACAGGCGGTCGGAGTTAGGTGAAAAGAACTCGCGACAAAATAGGATCAATGCCGCGAAGAAACGGTACTTCCACTCTCTTGGACCAACTGGCTATAAGAAGAAAATTCCTATCTGGGAC
>CM014271.1:85559612-85577050 GCA_004135705.1 Alloteropsis semialata | reverse complement strand
AGCGATCAAGGCATTGGTACTACGCTCATGGTGGCACTCTGGATCTTACTGATGGGTCGCTTATATACAACGATGAGTTACAAGAGGCGGCCGCTGCTATCCTTA
The DNA here is from genome assembly GCA_004135705.1 of Alloteropsis semialata. Classification (NCBI taxonomy): domain Eukaryota; kingdom Viridiplantae; phylum Streptophyta; class Magnoliopsida; order Poales; family Poaceae; genus Alloteropsis; species Alloteropsis semialata. Next base: position 85,576,945 of record CM014271.1, on the reverse strand, counting down.
AGGTGCTTAAAGAGAAAGCTGATGGGACCTTCGTTCCCGATAGAGAAAACGACGAGCTAACAAGGGCTCTGGGGAACCCTGAACATCCCGGACGAGCTAGAGGTGTCGGCGTCGTCCCGTGGAAGGTTGCATTCCCTGCGGACAGTGACACATACAGGAGTCGAAGCCGCTCTAAGGCCACACAAGAGAGAAGAGTAGAGAACTTGGAAAGAGAGCTTCGGGAGACAAAGGCCGGCATCGCAGATGAAGTGTCTAGACAGATACAGACATTGCTGAGCCAAGGGCAGTCGGTGCCGGGAGCAGTACTTGTACCAGCTGTTGGATCAGGTGATGGTGTTAGCCCGCCCTCCCAATGTCGCAGCAGTGTTGCTTCCACGGAGCTGCCAACGGTCGATTCCGGGGACGAGAGTGCTCGCTATCCAGTGGACGAAATCACTCTGCGTACACCATGTGAGCTTCATATACCAAGCCAAAACTTATCCACTAAGGTGGCTTACGGTATGGCTTATCCGGTGGAGCAAGGGCAGACCATTCATGGGGCACAGATTCCAAGTGGCTACTGCAAGGTGGGGGTCGAGCAAATTTGTGAAGGATATGATGACTTGGAGCTCGACATCCCAGGTGGTGACAGAGAAAAGACGTTAGCGGATGCTGCCCACGGCAGTATCATTCTATGGAAGAAGCGTTACGTCAAATTTGGCAGTCAAGGGCCATCATCTACTCCACCCAGGGATCCCCCGCAGCCACCGTCACCTTCAAGAAGGGACCAGGATGACCCAGAGCTGCCACCTCCAGGTCAGGATGATGCCGGCTCACACAGGTCTCCTCCTCCACCAGCACGGCATCCCCCAAAGCGCCAAGCTCCGCCCCCATGGCGGACTACTCGCCAGAAGCGCCAAATAGTGGAGAAAGAGCCTACGACCGAAGAAGAAAAGTTGGCCGCCATAAGGAAGAAGTTACCTTGTGACCAAACTGACGAGGAAACTGTTTTGGTGGTCGCAGCCCAGGTCAAAGAGCATTTCAAACCAGATGAGCCAGAGAAGCCGGTACCCATAGATCCGACAGCGAAGACCTTTTAAAATGAGCGCGGCGAATCAGAAGAGATTCATGCCTTCTGACTACGACCGCCAGCTTGCAAAGTCTTATGAGAAGCAGAAACAAGCCAGCAGTGGATCATCGGGGAAGAAGGCGGCCACTCCTAAGAAGAAACAACTCGGTCAGAGCTCTGCTAGGAGGACACAAGGGCAACAGGAATATGACGACGAACAACTTGCATACATGTAGTTGAGGTTTACATGCATACATTTGCGCTGGTCAGTTTTGTGGCGTGGCATATATTAAAACTTATCTGTGCTAACCCGTATTGTGTATGGACATGGATATAGATAATATATGTTTCGAACCATTTTGCTAAGAGACTCATGACACATAAGCTATGTGCATACAAATAAGAGCTAAATGTACCAGCGGCTCTTAAACTTATCTCGAGATGTCACCTAACGAACTCGCAAAATCGAAATTTGGCACCCCCCTTCGATGGCCTTTCAGATCTAATATGGCACACCGATGTGGCACCACATAGATGCATATATGAAAAAAAAACCCCTTGATTTTTGTCTTCTATGTCTGCATCCTCCTCATCGTCCTTCTCTCTCGCCAGCAGTAATGGCAGCGCCAGCGGCCGATGAAGTCACGTCCACAAGGGAGACATGGCCTCGCCTTCTCCACATCCTCGCCTACACCTGATCCCTTCTTCTCCTACCTCCCCCTCGCTATTTTCTTCTCCACCAAAGAAATAGAGCCTGGCCACTGGGCTGATTCACCGAGCTCCGGCCATCGCCCTCAAATCCCACGCACCCAGAGGCCCTAGACCTCCTCCACTACACCCCTTAAATGTCCTCGCACAGCCCCGGTGACCAGACTGCTAGAATCAAGCGGATTCCTGGCCGCATAGGACCACTCATGCCGCGGCCAACCCTCACCGCCAACAGCTCTCTCTCTGGACCTCCCTCGTCTGATAGAAGCCCCAAGGGTAAGCGTCACTGTAGCTTTGACTCTAGGATCCATCTCCGGTGCCCTCCGATATGGCTCCTCGCCTGCTGCCCCTGCACTAGCGCTCACCAAGCTCGCCAAACCATCATTGTCGTCCTCTGTCACTCCGTCATCGATAGCTTACACGCCGTTGGTGTTGGGATGGTAGCCGAAGCTAATAAACCCAAGCAACGGTTGAAACTGAGCTACAGGGACAAGCAATAAAATATCACTTATCAACAATGTCTCGGGAATCAACAACCTTTACATGTAGGAGAGGGGTCTCCTTTTATAGGGAGACCAAGGGCCTTTGCATCCCCATCATACCCCTGGGATCAAGCATCATCCTCTAGACTATGTAATACAAATAACCCAGGGACACTTTGGTACATTTACCCCTCCCAATGTGAATGCGTAGACTTGTGATTCCGTGTTTGACTTGGCTTAGACTTGGTCTTGTTGGACTTGGTCCTCGCCTGCTTCGCCAGCTAGAAAAAGCTACATAGCTCCTGGATTCGGCTTCTTCCGGGCTGAGACGACCCTAAGCCATCTCCCGGCGTCCAAAAGCTGTTGGCTCCTCCAAGAACCTGCAATATAGAGTGAACCGAAGCTTGCCATTAACTCATTCATAGCTTTTGGCACTCAATAGTATCAATACTTCACCCAATTGGCTTCTAACTCGGTTCAGCTAACATCATTTTGGTACACTGTAAGGCGATGACCGAAGCCGATTGGCTTTAGTATACTGCGAGACTTGGTCACCGAAGCCGATTGGCTATAGTATACTGCGAGACTTGGTCACCGAAGCCGATTGGCTGACCGAAGCCAGATTATAGACCTATAGAGCAGATGAAGCCTAATCGGCTTCATCTCCTTTGTTCATTAGAGCAAAACAAGTAAAAGGCGTTTGTCGGCAGGCCAAATCCCCAACAGTAGCCCCTCGAGGACGAGGGCTTTCTTCAACAGGCCGAGCTCCACGAATTTAGGATTGCTTGCCAGCCCAAGAAACGCCTCCTCCTTGTTGGAGAAAGCCCCAAAGTGTTTTGTCGTGATTATTATATTTTTGCTTCGTTAGTCTAACTTATGTGATGTCATTTGGCTTCGCTTGTTTGAATTTGAAATGCTGGCTCATTTTTCGAGGTTTTAACGGTCATATTTTACTGCCCTATAAATAGGACCGAAGGGGGGGCAATTTTTACTTGCTTCACTTCTGTTTTTTCACTTAGCTTGAGCTTGACGCTTTCTTTGGCTTTGAAAGCTTCTGAACTCAAGCTTTGGCTTTTCTTTCTCATCACAAGTAAGTTTTGCTTTTTGTGCTCTACTATTTACTTCGTTTCTTCCTTTGTCTTTTGCTGTTTCGTTTATTTTTTGTTTTTTCCTGTTTGTCGTAGCGGCTCGCACGAAGCAAACCGCTCGTCTGATTGGCTACGTCTCCGACGAAGACAATTCGGACACTGTGGATATGGATTCTGCCGAAGCTGCAACTTTTGCTCAGGAGATTGAGGGCAACGTGGCCGTAGCTCCCGAAGCTGGAGTTGCTATGAACGTTGATGATAGGGGCAAGGGACCTGCCGTGGAAGATGAGGCTGCCGAGGCTGAGGACACAGAGGATGCCGAGTCTGCGGCCGGTGATGTCCTAGAAGGTGTAGAAGCAGACGTGTCAGATCTTATGGACTATCGGAAGAAGCCAAAGACCACTGTCTTTGGTAGGTCTAGTGTTACCCCTTCGTTGATTCGCTTCTATGAGGAAAAGGGGTATTTTGAGGCCGGTCAAGGACGAGCCCCTGGCACAGAGACTACCCCGACGCCTGAGCCAGACGAAGCTGTGGTATTCAAGGAATTCTTCACTGCCGGGCTTCGGATGCCCATAGATAATGTCATTGCTGATATCCTTGGGAGGTTTGGCTTGCAGCTCCATCATCTTACCCCCAATGCTATTACTCATTTACTTCGCTTCTTTTGGGCCATGAAGACCAACGCATCAGATGTTAATGCGGACTGCTTCGTTCGTTACTTTGAAGGGCATCGGCAGACAAAGAGTGTTAAGGTTGACGGCTTTGAATACGAGCCGGATTATGGTAGTGTTACTTTTTGCGCGCGGTGGAGGCAGACTGACAAGCAGAAAGTGGAACTTACCTTTTGTCAGAGAAACACGTGGGACAAGAGTTGAAAAAACTATTGGCTTTATGTCAAGGTGCCGGCGCTGGAGGCTGTGTTAGAGGACAGAACGATGCAGATATCATTTCCTCTGCACAGTTCTATCGGGACTTGTGATTTTGTCGCTTGCCCTTCCTTCGACAGAAATGCCCCCAGCTTTGATCGCTGTGAAAGTGCTTTTTTCAAAGCCAGTCGGGTCTCGAGCAGCCGGGACTTGATTGAGGAAGGACTTGCTGTTGGAGTGAATATTTTATCTGCTTCGTGGAAGCCATTTGCTGTTGAGACTAGGCTTTACAGAGGTATTCCTCATGTTTGCTTTCCCAGGTTTGGGGTGAAAAAGCCAGAGAATATGTCTGATTTTGCCTTCGTTCAGTCCATTGAGTTAATGGCTGAAATTATTTGTGGGAAGTACACTACCAAGGAGCATGAGAGTTGTTTGGCTTTGGTGGATGGGGTCCGGCTTAACAGGGTGTTTGATGAGATGGGCGTTAGCTATCCTCAGTGTTCGGCCCCATCCAAGCCATCGAAGAAGTTCGTCGATCAAGATCACCCTAGCGTGCTACCAGCCCCGAAGCCGGGTCGTGACCGTGGAAAGAAGCGTGCTGGAGGCCGTGGGAGCGGTCAATCAGATGAAGGCGATGACGAAGCCGGGGGCAGCAAAGTCGAAGCCCCCTCTGGCCGTGGTGGAAACCAAAGCCGAGGACACAGCTCAAAGGTAGCTGCCACGAAAAAGCGGGTTGGTTCTTCCTTGGAGACTTCCAAGCGTACTTCTGCCTTGGAATCCTCCAAGCGCCAAAAGCTTGGGAAAGCTCTTCCCATCATTCCGCTTGCCAGCGCGCCTCCTCGTCCTATTGCTTCGGCTGCGGAAGCGCCTACCACCGCTGCACCTATGCGAGTTGATCCTGCAGCTTCCGCTGCAGTTGCTGTGCCCTCTTCTGGAGGTTGGTTTCTTGTATAACTTGCCTTTTTATTTTTAGCTTCGTTTTGCTTTTAGCTTCAGTTTGTTTATTTGTTTTTGTCATCTTATTAAAGCTGCTGTTCGACCTCTTCGTCGTGAGCGTGTACTTGACTGCATCGACGACGAAGATGAAGTGAGCTTCAGTCGGCTTTTGAGGGAGGATGAGACAAAAGATTGTCCTTTGGCTGATCCTGAAGTATCGTCTATTCCATTCCAGCCAACGTCCTTGGACTTGTTGGCTGGTGTAGCTGCCACGCCCGAGGCGCTTACACTGACGGCTTTTCAGCCAAATGTTGAGGAGGTAGCTCAAACGGCTTCAGAGACGTTTATGCAGGAGGCTTTTCAGCCAAATATTGAGAAGGTACAGCGAACGGCTTCTGCTCTTGAGATTGGGCAGGGTTCTGGCGATTTGGCTCCAACAACCACTGAGCCAGTTAAGTTGGCTCATCCAGCTATCGCCGAGCAATCTGCCCCTGCCAAGGACGTTGAACCAGCTCCTGAGGAGCCAGCTCCTGAATCGAAAGGTATGTTTCGCAAAGCAGTTATACTTGCAATTTTAACTCTAATAATGGCTTTTTGATATATTGATTGTTTTGCTTCAGATGCAAGTTATGCTGGGTATGGCCCCCTTGCAGATCGGCTTCGACAAGGCGGCTTTCGTCCTCCCAACGATATTCCGATTATCGCTCCAAATGGTTGGTAATTTTTGACTGTTCAAATGAAGCTGATTGATTTTAGGTTTTTGTCTAAACATTGGCTTCTCTTTTTCAGAGCTTGAGACTCGTGTCAAATCCTTGGATTTGGACACGCTTTCTATCTCCAGCCTTAGTGGCGGCATCCAGGTTTGTTCCTTTTTCTTCGTTTTTGATTTTGTTGTCTGGCTTTTTGGTACTTATGCTTTTCTTGTTTTAGTCTATAATGTCTATGCAGGAGCTTTTCGCTCGCCTTCCGCTTCGTCTCAACGATGTTGAGAACGAGCGGGCTGAGCTCAATGCTTTAAGGAAGGAGCGCGAGGGCTTTCTTCAACTTAAAAGATCTTTGGACAATGAGAAAGAGCAGCTTCGTCTTGAGCGTGAGTCTGCCTCATCAGAAATTGCTTCGCTCAGAAGCCAGGTCACTTCGCTGGAGACTACACGTGCACTTAATGCCCAGACTATTGAGGGGCTTCGGGACAAGGTAATCGATGCTGCCACTTTAGAGCATGACCTGAAGAATCGAGTAAAGTCTCTCGAGGCTGAGAAGGAAAAAACTGCTTTGGATGCTGAGAAATATAAGAGGGAGCTTCTTGTTGCTGTTGACTTGAAGAACCCCCTCATTTCCAAGGCCAGTCAGCTTAAGACTCAAGTGGAGCAGCTTAAGGCTGACAAGGAGAGTTTAGATTCTGAAATACTCAGCCGTAGCTCCAGTGTCTACGCCGAATACGAAGCTGCTTTAAAACAATATGGAGCCGAGCCGCTGCCCTTTCCTTTTGACAACTTTAGCGTTGGGAAGCTCTTCGACTGGCTTGATGATGAGTTCAAGTCCTTACTGGACGTCTTGTCCAGAGTGGGTGATTATGCTGCCTGGACATGCATCACTAATGCCTTTAAGATGCTGGCAGATGACGGGTGCTCTCATTACAAGGGCTTTTTAAGAAGGGACTTTCAATTTCCTTCGGCTTTGAATCCTGACAAGAAAGAGCTTTTCAGCGAAGCTGTTTTGGGGACTCGTGGCCTCTTTCTCAGGAAGTTTTGGTCTGCAACAGGGAGGGAATGTGCTCGGCGCACTGCATATGATCGTCTGGTTAAGGTTGGCTTCTTTTATCATTTCGGCTATTTATTTTGGCTTCAGGCATATCCTGTTAACTTTGCTTTCGGTATTGAACATTCTGTTTTAATATCAGTACAACGAGGGACTCGCCCTCGAGCAGCAGCAGAAGACTGAAGCCGAAGCTGCTGCTGCTGCTACCGTTGCTGCCACTGCAGGGGCGTCCACTTCAAGAGCTGGTGCCGATGCTGGTCGGAGTGGAGCGGAAGCCGGAGCTTCTGATGCAGATCCGAAGGTTTAGCTTCGATAGAGTTGATGACTTATATTCTTTTGCTGAGGGATGTTAAAACTTTATAAATTTGTATATACTCAGATCCCTGATGAGGGAGGTGTTCTTGAACCCATGCCGATCACTATGCGCGATGGTTCCTTGTGTGTATCTGGCTTCGCATTGGAACAGTATCGGATGTTGTATCCAAGTCAAAGAATCGACGATTTCTGGGAGTTTTGCCATGAGTTCTTTCGTCATTGCGAATTCGATGTGTTTGGCTTTTTCAACTCTTTCATCGTTCAACGTTCTCCTCATGTCGAACTTGCTCGTGCAAGAAATGCCGAAGCTGTTCGTCTGCTTCCAGTTAAGGTGGAGCCAGAAGATTTAGATGGTGTTAGGGATTTTGCTTATGTGTATAATGCTCCTAGATTTAGGAGATCTGGCCAGCTTTTTGATGGCTATGTTTTTGAGATGTTTTGATTCATCTCTTTGTAAAACACTATGTAATTCGCTAGGGCATTGCCTTTATTGAAAACACTTGAATGAATGTAAGCTCGATTTGGCTTCGTTGCGAAAGAAACGCCTCCTCCCCCCCCCCAAAGCGGGGTTTTATTCGTTTAAGTGTTTTGCACTTGTGGTTCGGAGCCGTTTAACTCTTTTGAGCTTTGTACGGGGATGTGCTTTGCGTGGTATGCCGAAGCCCCTATTATTTTAATTGTTTTTTAAAAATACTGATAGTAGAAGCTGACTTTAATTTAAAATATTTGTTTGAGCCGGAGCCCCTTTTAATCTGTTTGGAGTATGCGTTTTATGACCGAAGCCCCTTTTACTCCGTTTTAGAGTAGGCTTTTTCTTAGATCTGAATTGGCCTTACTCTCGGTAGGGCTAATTCAGTTCTATTTGAGTTATCGAATATCAGCGACTTGGTCAAGGCCAATCGCTTTCGATGCTGCTTTTGTGGGTTCTAACAAGTTGCCGAATCCCCTATAGGCTTTTTAGAGTACTCTAGACGTAGCTGTTTTTGTTTTATAATAATTGTTTGGGTCAAAGCCCCTTTTACTCTGTTTTAGAGTAAGCGTTTCTGGACCGAAGCCCCTTTTACTCCTCTTTGGAGTAAGCTTTTGCTTAGATCTGAATTGGCCCTACTCTTGGTAGGGTCAATTCAGTTCTATGTGAATTGTTGTATATCAGGGACTTGGTCAAAGCCAATCGCTTTCGATGCTGCTTTCTTGGGGAATACCTCGTTCATATATGTTTTGACGAGTTACAGTAAGCACCGCCTCGTTAAAAACCTCACCCCTTGGTCAGGGTCCCCTTGTGAGGAAAAGAGTACGGGCTTTTGGAAAGAAAGTAAAAATGCTATTCTACTTAGTGACTTCGTTTATAGGATACGAAGCCATTTTACATCTTTTTCATAAGTAATATTTGCGTAAGCTGTCTGCATTCCATGAATGCGGCAGCTCATTGCCTTCATCATCGCCTAAGCGAAATGAGCCAGGCCTATTGCTTTTGATGACCAAAAATGGGCCTTCCCACTTCTGTTGCAGTTTTCCAGAGGGCATGCTTGGATTTTTCCTTAGGACCTAGTCCCCTGCCATGATATCTTTTCTGATTACCTTTTTGTCTCGCCACTTTCTTGTCTCAGCTTGATACTTGGAAATATTTTTTGCTGCCTGGAGCCTGTATATCTCAACGAGATCCTTGTCAACGGCTTCGCTCTCTTTGGGGGCTTCTTGTTGGGTGCGAAGCCCTTTGTGTAGTATTTCCTCTGGGCATAGTGCTTCTTCACCATAAAGCAGTTTGAATGGAGTAAACTGTGTTGCCCTTGATGTGGTGGTGTTGTGAGCCCAGATCACCTTCGGCATCTCTTCTACCCACTTGCCTTTTTTCTTACAATTTGCAAGGCACTTTCGGATGGCTGTAAAGATTAAGCCATTGGCTCTTTCAACTGCTCCATTTGTTTGAGGGTGATAGACCGAAGCAAATTTTGCTTTTGTTCCAATTGACATGCAATACTGCCTGAATTCGTCGCCGTCAAACAGCTTCCCATTGTCCACTGTTATTTCCCTTGGTACTCCGAATCGGCACACGATTTGCTGCCAGAAGAATTTGATAACTGTTTTTGCTGTGATGTTAGCCAAAGGTCTGGCTTCGATCCACTTGGTGAAATACTCAACTGCTACTATGGCGTATTTGAGATTTCCTTGAGCCGTTGGAAGCGGGCCGACCAGATCTATGCCCCATCTTTGCAGAGGCCAAGTTGGAGTTATTAGCTGTGATTGCTCCGAAGGAGATTTTCTGCTTGCTGCACACTTTTGACATTGATCACACGTCTTAACCGTGTTTGTTGCATCCATGATGATTGTAGGCCAGTAAAATCCTTGCCTCATTGCCTTCCCAACTAAAGCTCTTGCCCCAAAGTGTGCTCCACATAAGCCACTGTGTATCTCTTGAATCAGTTCTTTTCCTTCATTGTGAGAGATGCAACGAAGCCAAGGAGCTACAACTCCTTTCTTGTAAAGGACATCATCTATCATCTGATAGCATCGTGCTCTTTGTTGCATAGCTTTTAGATCATCTTCATCAATTGGCTCATAGTATCCCCGAAGAAAAGCTATTATTGGGGATCGCCAATCCTCTGAGCTTATTGCATTGATCAGCTTCGGTGGGTCATCTGAGTCCTTTATCGATGGTGATGTTAATGTTTGAAAGAATACATCAGGTGGAAGCTTGTCCCCCTTTGCAGCTGCCTTAGCCAAAGCATCTGCCTCTTCATTTTTTGCTCTTGGGATATACTCTACAGTGAAACCTTTGAATTTTTTCTCCATTGATCGTACAGTGGTCAAGTATTTGACGAGTTCTGGTTGCTTCGCTATGCTTTCTTTTTCAATGTGATCTGCTACCACCTTTGAATCTGTTTTGACAGTGAATCTTTGAGCTCCCAAAGCCCTGGCTTTTCTGAGCCCAAGTAACACAGCTTCGTACTCAGCAACGTTGTTTGTGCTTCTGTCACTGCATTTGCAAAACTCTAAATTTGCTGCATATCTCATTTTCACACCCGAAGGCGATTGCACAATTGCCGCGATGCCAGCTCCTTTGTCCCCCAAGCGCCATCACAGTGTATCAGCCAATTTTGCTCTCTAATGGCATTTTGTGGTGAAGGCGATGTCCACTCCGCAATGAAGTCAGCTAGGACTTGCGATTTGATTGATGTTCTTCTTTCAAAGTCCACGACGTATTCAGAAAGCTCCGCAGCCCACTTGCGTATTCTGACGGAAGCCTCTTTATTGTTCAGAAGCTCTTTTAAAGGCTGATCTGTGAGAACTTTGATGTTGTGGCCCTCAAAATAGTGTCTCAGCTTTCTAGAAGCCATTATCACTGCATAGATCATCTTCTCAATCTCTGTATAAAACAGCTTCGACGCATTCAAAGCTTCAGATACATAGTACACTGGCTGCTGAATGTTTCTGCCATCTACCAGCTTTTCTGTGATGAGCGCTGCACTAACTGCTGATTGTGATGCCGCAATGTATAGTAGGAGTGGTGCTTTTGGGTTTGGTACTGTTAGCTTCGTGAGTTGCATCAAGTATTGCCTTAGCTCGTGGAATGCTTTTGACTGCTCTGGCACCCATTGGAACTTAGCTGCATTTCTGAGTGTTGCAAAGAATGGTAAGCTTCGCTCTGCTGCTTTTGCAATGGATCTGTTGAGTGCGGCAATTCTGCCCGACAGCTTCTGCACGTCTCTCATGCACTTTGGCTCTTCCATGTCAAGGATTGCATTTATCTTGTCTGGATTAGCTTCTATCTTGTGAGCTGAAACCAGACAACCAAGTATTTTGCCTTTTGTCACTCCAAATACACACTTTTCTGGATTTAGCTTGAGACCGGCCTGTCTCATGCGAGCGAAGGCGGTTGCTAGATCTGATACGTGATCTTGTCTTTTGGCACTTTTGACCAAGATGTCATCAACATATGCCAATATAGTTTTGAACAATTCGTCCTTGAACACTGTGCTTGACATTCGGCAGAAACTGCTTCCTGCATTCCGAAGCCCCTCAGGCATCCTGACGAAGCAAAAAGTGCCAACTGGTGTGATAAAGCTGGTTTTCTCCTCATCCTCCTTTTTCATCCAGATTTGGTGATAGCCAGAAAAGCAATCTAAGAGGGACATCATTTCACTTGCTGCTGCTTGGTCAACAATCTTGTCAATTCTTGGTAGTGGAAAATCATCTTTTGGGCAAGCTTTATTGAGGTCTGTGAAATCAATACACATTCGCCATTTTCCATTCTTCTTCTGAACTGGTAAAGTGTTTGCTAGCCATGTTGGATATTTGACTTCGCGTTTGACATTGGCGTCCAGCAGCCTTTGCACTTCGGCTTTTACTGCATCAGCTTTTTCTTCTGACATCTTTCTCAACTTTTGCTTTTTTGGCTTCATATCAGGACTGATTGCCAGCTTATGCTCAACTATGCTTCTGTCTACACCTGGTAGATCTTTGCTTGACCAAGCAAACACATCCTTGTTATTTCTCAGGAATTCGATGAGCCTATCTTCTTCGTCCGGCTCTAGATCTGAGCCAATGATCACTTCTCTGTCAAAGACATCAGGTCGCAACTGCACCTGCTTTGTATCTGCGGCTTTCTGCATCTTTCTACTATCTTTCTCAGTATTTGGCTTTTCTTCTGGGTAGTATGGATCTTTTTCTTCAAGCAGATGCACATTTCGCTGACCAGGTGCTCTGGCCCTCTCAATGTTTCTGGCTTCCCTCTGGTCGCCATATACAGTTATAACTCCCTTGAGAGCTGGCATCTTCATGCACAAGAATGATTGCCTTATGATGATATCAAAAGCATTTATGACTCCTCTTCCGAAGATGACATTGTAATCAAAGACCATGTCTACGACATCAAAGGTGATGTACTCTGTTCTTGCATTGGATGTGTCACCGAAGGATACTTGCAATGAAATTTTCCCGAGTGTTTGGGTTCGCTTCCCCCCGAAGCCGACCAATGGAGTGTCTGATGGCTCCAGGTTGTCTGGGTTGATGTTGGTCATGTTTCTCAGTGTCTTTGCTAGGATGATGTCAGCGGAGCTTCCTGTGTCTACTAGCACCTTTCCAATCGTCTAACCGGCAATGTTGGCTTCGATCGACATAGCATCGTTGTGTGGGAAATTTTGGAGTTTGAGATCTTCCTCGGTGAAGGTGATGGGCATATGAGACCGTTCCGACTTTTTGTACGGGCCATCAACGGAGATGTTGTTGACTTGGCGAAAATAGCTTTTCCTTTGCTTTTTGTTCTCAAAAGCAAGTGATGATCCTCCAGAAATGGGCATGATGTGTCCATAGCTTGGGAGTGGACTTGGAGCTTCTTTCTGATTGGCTTTTTGTTGTGAAAGTGGTGGTGGTGGTGGCAGCTCCTCAACCTTTATGTTTTGCGAAGCCAGTTGCTGGGAGGTTTGAGGGTATAGGTGAGGATATATGGCTTGTGGGTAGTAATGCTGAAATGTTTGCGACGAAGGCAAATATTGGGTTGCCATCGCTGTTGATGGATGCACAGTGTTTGAGTTTAGCGAAGGATATACTGGGCAGTATGGTTGGATAGCTTGGGAAGGGTTTTGGGTATTTGGCTGCGAAGCCGATATTGGCTTCGTTTGTGTTGCTTGAATCTTCTCTGCTCTTAGCTTTTCTATTGTTTTCTTGATATCTCGGCACTGCTCTGTGCCATGGGTGTGATTCTTGCCGTGGTATTGGCAAAACAGCTCAGGTCCCGCTGGACCTTTTCCTCTTCTTCGGCCTCTGCCGGCTTTTCCACCCCTTTGAGTGGGCTCATTTCTCTGGTTGGGGTATTGGCTTTCTGGGTACGGTGGTTTGGTTTCGTAGGAAGGGGGCGGATTGTCTACCTTCATGATTGTTTGGTGGGAATAGTTTTGGTAATTGTGGCTGTGGTGATGGGTTTTGGCTTGTGACTCATATTGGTTTCTCATGATGGCTTCTCTAGCCAATCTCATTCGGTTGTCATTGTCAGAGCGACAGTATTTTTTGAACTCGTCATACAGGTCTGCCAGAGTAGCTGGTGTCTCTCTTGCGATATGCTGTGCAAACAATCCGGGGCGAAGCCCTTGTATTGCTGCAAATTTTGCTGCTTCATCAGGGATATGTGGGGCTTGAGCACGTAGAGTGACGAATCTGCGGAAGTAGTCCTCTAGAGGCTCCTTCAGCTGCTGGTGTAGTGTGAGTTCAGCATATGAGAGTGATTGGTCTCCCATGATGCTAAAATTTTTGATAAGCTCCCTCTTCAGATCATACCAGCTGTTGATTGATAGGCCAGGCAGCTTCGTGTACCAGTTCATTGCTGTGCCATCGCAGACAATGATGAAGGATTTTGCTAGAACAACATCATCTTCCCCTGCCGAAGCTATTGCAGCTTCATAGCTCATTAGGAATTGCTTTGGGTCGGTGAGGCCGTTATATCTTGGTAGAGAAATGGGTTTGTACGAAGGTGGCCATCTTGCCAGTTGGAGGCTTTCTGAAAGTGGGCACATATGATCGATGGGACGAGTATGGAGTGTTTGAAAGCCAGTTTGGGATGAAGAGTTGTGGTTTGGTGGGTTGATGGTGATGTTTGGCTCATTAAGCTCTGCTTGGAGCTCAGCGACTTGCTTTTTGGCTTTCTCGAGTTCTTGATGCAGCTTTTCAGTTCTGGAGCTTGTGTTGTTTAGCCTCCTGTGCTTCGCTTGCCTCAGCTCCTCGAGCTGCTTTTTGACTTGCAGCAATTGATGCTGCTGCATCTCTTTCTCCTCTTGCATTTGTTGCTCTAGTTCGAGCTGTGCCACATCCAGCTCTCTCTACTGCTCGAGGCGTCGAAGACGAAGCCTTTCTTCGAGTCGGTGCATTCTCTCCTCGGTGGTAAGGGTTTCTTCATCGATCTCTTGATCGTCGAGAATGGCTTCGGTTATTGGTGGTGGGTTTGTTGGTGGAATTGTGGGTCGGGGAGCGGCTTTGATGCTGAGGGTTGCATTTGGCACAGTGGTGGTTGGTTTGGTTGGTTTGATTGGCTTTTTGGGTGGCATGGTGGTTATCGTAGGTTTTGTTCATGCACTGCACAAACGGTGGGCGCCAGTTGTTGGGATGGTAGCCGAAGCTAATAAACCCAAGCAACGGTTGAAACTGTGCTACAGGGACAAGCAATAAAATATCACTTATCAACAGTGTCTTGGGAATCAACAACCTTTACATGTAGGAGAGGGGTCTCCTTTTATAGGGAGACCAAGGGTCTTTGCATCCCCATCATACCCCTGGGATCAAGCATCATCCTCTAGACTATGTAATACAAATAACCCAGGGACACTTTGGTACATTTACCCCTCCCAATGTGAATGCGTAGACTTGTGATTCCATGTTTGACTTGGCTTAGACTTGGTCTTGTTGGACTTGGTCCTCGCCTGCTTCGCCAGCTAGAAAAAGCTACATAGCTCCTGGATTCGGCTTCTTCCGGGCTGAGACGACCCTAAGCCATCTCCCGGCGTCCAAAAGCTGTTGGCTCCTCCAAGAACCTGCAATATAGAGTGAACCGAAGCTTGCCATTAACTCATTCATAGCTTTTGGCACTCAATAGTATCAATACTTCACCCAATTGGCTTCTAACTCGGTTCAGCTAACATCATTTTGGTACACTGTAAGGCGATGACCGAAGCCGATTGGCTTTAGTATACTGCGAGACTTGGTCACCGAAGCCGATTGGCTTTAGTATACTGCGAGACTTGGTCACCGAAGCCGATTGGCTGACCGAAGCCAGATTAGAGACATGTAGAGCAGATGAAGCCTAATCGGCTTCATCTCCTTTGTTCATTGTTGCCTTTACGCAAGAGATAGAGCAAAACAAGTATAAGGCGTTTGTCGGCGGGCCAAATCCCCAACAGTTGGCATGCTCTGGGAGGCCTCGACCATGGCAAGCCCATGGTTGGGTGTGGCTAGTCGCGCTGAGCACGTCAAGCACCTCCTCACCGCCAACCTCGCCTCTCTGGCGAGCACCCGCCAGTTAAACGCCTAGCGACCGTGTGTTGAGAGGTGGAGTGGCGTGGAGATAGAAGATGATAAATTTGGAGGTCTTTTTTGTATATATTCATCCATCAAAGGGGTATGGACCTAAGTGGCACAACTTAACCAATTTGGGGCGCCGGATTTCGATTTTGCGAGTTTGTGAACCTTTAGTTGCATCTCGAGACAAGTTTAAGTGCTGCTGGTGTATTTCACTCTACAAATAATTGCATTGCTATCTTAAAATATGCTATGCCGTAGAAAAAAGAGAACAAATTTTTTTCTAGGCGCATGCAGGTGTGTGATCTTTTTTATTATTGTCACTATATAGTTTGTGGACCTTTAGTGGCATCTCGAGACAAGGTTAAGGTGGCATGGTTCCGGTTAAGGAACTGTAACGGTAATGAAATCAGATGCAGCGGTATGCTTTTCGATGTAAAGAAAAGAGCTTATTATTTGGTTCATTAATGAATTCGGATGTAGTGGTATCACTCGTCTTTGTGTTCGAGGCCGCGAGCTCATGAGGAACCGGCACGAGGGAGGCAAGGAAGCAGCGCAAAGAAGCGAGGGCCGAAACAGCGCGAGGTGCTGGCGAGGATGCGGTGGAAGGAGTCGGCAGCGGCGCCGTCGTCGCTGTGTGCTGCGAGCTCATGAGGCAGTGGGTGGGTGCGGAGAAGATGGAGGTCAGGGGCGATGAGGGAATAGGATAACACCTGATGGGGAGCTGTATGAACGTTCTATACAATGTATCCGTTGCCGCTGTGATGGACTACGCTGCCTCCGATGTTATGAGTGATAGCGAATAAACGATGAATAAGAACAAATCAAACTGCAAAGGAGACACGAGATTTAACGTGGAAACCCTCCCAATGCGAGAGGGAAAAACCACGGGCGCCAGCCAGCAAGAACTTCACTATGTCGGGGTTCGGTTACAACGCCAATACGGCGGCTTACAAGAATATGAGAGAATTATCTCAAAGGGAAAACCCTGATTGCGGAACCTGATTGCGGTGTGAACGGATCATGGAGAAAATACACTGAACCAAACACCCTCTAAGTGCTGCTGGTGTATTTAACTCAACAAATAATTGCATTGCTATCTTAAAATATGGTATGCCATAGAAAAAAAAAGAGAACAAATTTTATTCTAGGTGCATGCAGGATGCCGTTTTATAATTTTTCTTACCTTAGAAGCAAGCGATGCCACCCATAGCTATACAAATGACGGGACCTGAACGATTTTGTATATCTGCTGACGACATATATGTCTACCGTTTTATAGTTTTCTTTTTAACTTAGCAGCAAGCAATGCCAACCATAGATACATAAATGATGGGGCCGTACGATTTTGTATATCTGCGACGACAT
This sequence comes from Alloteropsis semialata, assembly GCA_004135705.1. Lineage (NCBI taxonomy): Eukaryota > Viridiplantae > Streptophyta > Magnoliopsida > Poales > Poaceae > Alloteropsis > Alloteropsis semialata. The sequence continues at coordinate 85,560,375 of CM014271.1, read as the reverse complement.
ATATGTCTCTATTTTCTTCAAATTATTCAGACTTTGGCGGGCCACCTCCTAACCATATACAACCATGCCAACCTTGGATTACTGCTGCTACCTAACCGTATAAGTGTCCATATATGTTTAAAAAAACCTAATCCAAACTATAGTCTAGTTGTCTCCAATAATCATGCATGCAAACAAGAAACATACACGGTGGGTGCCTCACATTATCTCATGCTCCATCATTGAGATGATTGGGACCTAATAACTCCTTTTTTTACACGTAAATAACCAATGATTGTATAAAGCATTGGTCATTAATTGAAACTACCATTGTATGTGGTTGGACCTAGCTAGTGCTAGAAGATAAAAAATGTCTTTTAGTCTGTTTGAAACTGAAACGTCTATATATCAAGAAGTATCCCAAATTGAAAATATCAATATATGTGTATGGTATGTCCATTGCGAGTTTTTTTAGGTACTGCATCACTACGGGAAACCCGGCATTTGCCGAGTGCCTGAAGCTTCGCCGAGTGCAAAATTTCGGGCACTCGGCAAAAATGGGATATGCCGGGTGTAGGAAACAATACACTCGGCGAAAATCGGACACTCGGCAAACCCAAGCTTTGCCGAGTGTCGAACCCAGAGCACACGGCAAAGCCGACTTTGCCGAGTGCCCGCCACTTGGCACTCGGCAAAGCGCAACCTGGCCCCACCTGCCAGGCCACCGCCGTCGCGCTGTCCGCACGGCGGCTAACGGTCCACTTGTTTGCCGAGTGCCCCGGGC
>CM014271.1:85528885-85557729 GCA_004135705.1 Alloteropsis semialata | reverse complement strand
GGGCCGCGCCACCAGCCCCCCTCCCCCCGTGTCCTGCACCTCCAACCCTCCTGGTAATGGACTCTTAGATGTACGCATGTTTTCTTCATTGTGATTCTTAGATGTTTAGACAGCGTGCCATGATGTTTTGGTCTCATTAGTGTTATTCGATTTAGTCTCAATGTAAATGAGTACGTTTGTTTCACTGAATTATCCAAGTATCCATGTTTTGGACCAAGATTAATGATTTAGGCTTGCGTTTATGCATGTTTTGAGACTTAGTGTTGGATATTATTTTAATGCTCAGCACACACTAGTAACTTTGGAATCATATGCGATTGTCTTCATTTTTTTTCTAAAGGAGAATCTATGTGGTCGGTTTGAGTTAATGGTGTTAGAATTACCGGAGTTAGAATTTCTTAGTGTCTTTCTTAGTTAATGATGTTGAATTTTGAATTTGGATGTGGAATGTTGGATGTGGAATGACAGTTGGTTGTTGAATGTGCTCGGCCATCGTGCCGCTTTTCGAATTGCAGGGTTTGGAAACCTCCCTTTGCAGGGGAGGTGCTGCCGAAATTTTCAATATTTAACACTTTTTTTTGGGCAGACGAGTGTCCCCTCCATCGAGGCCGGCCTACACCCCGTCGACTTTACACGGTGAGACAAACATGCTCTCTTTTCCTTTCTTGTTCATTGTTCACGTAACCATAGGCGTCTCCCATTCGAAAGAGATACGGTTGGACATATGCAGATTTTTGCATATGTGTGACCGTATCTGTTTCGAATTGTCCACGTTTTTTGGACAGCCCGAGGATGTGTAGGTGGGTTTAGTTTTCATGGTCTACTCTTATCTGAGTCAGAATTTCGGCATCACCTCCCCGTTGTTCTCCGGATACACAATATCCTTTCTAGGACGTGTATTTGGAGAACAGCGGGTAGGTGCTGCCGAAATTCTGGCTCAGATAGGAGTAGAGCATGAAAACTAACCCAATCTGCACATCCTCGGGTGGGATTAGGACCTATCTATACCTAGTAGAGAATGATAGACATTCCGGTAGATGTAAAAGTTAGTTTGATATCGCTCGGTGATCTGTTAGAGGATGGAGGACCGTGAGTGGATGTACACGGGCTTTGCTCAGAAGGCTGCTGAATGGTTGACCAAGACTGAAGATTTCGTGAACAAAGCGTTTGCATTTGCATATCTTTCTAATTATGTTTATTTTGCCTTTTTCAATGCAGATGGTGGGCGGAGTTAGGAACGTGAAGTCCCTTTATCGGAGGGGGTCACGTGAGGAGGAGGCACCTTCAGGGTCTGGGAGCGGTGGAGCCAGGGGGCGAGGGAAGGGTGGACGCAGGGGTCGACGTAAGGGCAAGGTACCGACCCCTGTACCTTCGTCCTCGTCTTCGTCTGAGGAGGAGGTTCCTCCCGCGGTGGTGGAGGGCGAGGTGGAGTCGTCGGAGGAGGAGGGGGGGATGCGGGGGAGGGGTCCGGGGAGGGTTCCGCTTCTAACGCCCGATTATGGGCGCGCGGTCCCTCCCAACTCCCGAGGCGGCCGATACCCCCAGCACACCGTCCGATGATCCGACCTAGCGGTGCAAGGTAATAAACTTTATATGTTATCATTCCATTTTTATTTAATATGTTGAATATCACTATAGAAACTAACAATCTATCTTGATCACTTTGCAGGGGTTGGGACGTGGTAGAGCGGGGTGCTTCTCACAGCCGGAAGGTCAACGGCATCCTGGGTCTTCTGTGCAGGGCAAACTTCCCTGGCATAGTTACGCACCAAGGAGTCCAGGAGCCGGCGGAGTCGTTCGCCCACTACTACGACGCCACGGACGACCAAGAGGACCGGGAGGGCAGGAGCTTCCCCAACAAGGCCCAGCGGGTGCTTGCCGAGCTGTGGGTAAGTGTTTCCCGCAATACATATTTCAACACATATATATATATGCATGCTTTCTACATTTTTCACCACTATATCGCATATATATATGCAGGATTTTTACAGATGCGCCCCGGGCCACGAGGTGGAGGCGGGTGAGCAGGCAAAGAGGGCGGCTCACAAACTGGTCAAGGACATGTACTACGAGGCGCGGATCCAGGCCGTCATTGACTACTGGAAGGACAAAGGCACAAAGTACTCCAAAGAGCAAGCCAGAACCATTTACCTGACCCACGATCAATACATCTCGGTAAATATAAAACTTTAATTACGATTCCTTATATGATTAAGCACGTATAATCTAATCTTCTTCTACATCATCCTGCGTAGGTGATTCCCTGGTGGTGTGCCTCGCATCCCCAGGCTTGGGAGAAGTGGGTGGCCTACTGGTGCTCCCCTGAGTGGATGGAGACACACCTGGCTGCCCGGGAGCGCCGTTTGCAGATGCCAGGTCCAGCACACCACCAGGGCAGCCTTACCCTCCCCGAGTACAAACAAAGATGGGTATGACATCTCATTTTATAATTGAAACGCTCAATTCTGCAATATTTGTAATCATATTGTTTTTTTGTGTTTTGTAGTCGGCGGCACATGGAGGCGAGGAGCTGACTGACTTCCAGGCTATTGCCGTGTCCCACATGGGCAGGGCCACGTCCGAAGTCCGCTACAACCCCGAAGCCGGGCCGGAGGCGTACAGCAATCCCATGGTCCACGCCCGCCTCACCGCCTACTCGGATATGGGAAGGCAAAAGCATGGGCCTGAGTGGGATCCGGCCGCCGCGCCGCTTGATGGAGAAGTCATCATGAGGATGGCAGGAGGCAAGAGGCATGGGAGGTACGCCGTCGGCGACAGCACGATCGACACGGCCAGTACCCCCACTCTCTCCCAGATCTGAGCCGGTAGCGCTAACCCCGACATACGCCAGCCGCAGACCGCTAGCCACTTCAACATGCAATTAATCCAGGTTATTTCTGCTTTATTACACTTTAGTTCATTTTTCCTTACCGTTGAATTCTAACACTTTGATGGAATATTGCAGGCCCAGCTAGAAGAGGAGAGGAGGAGAACCACCATGCTGGAGGCCCGGCTGGATGAAGAGCGGCAGTGGCGGGAGGAAGAGCGAAGGCGGTGGGACGAGGAGCAAAGGCAGCGGGACGAGGCCGAGCGGCTCCGCATGCAGCAGATGAACGAGTGGTACAACTGGTTCAACGGCATGGCAAGGGACATGGGCCGATCTCCGCCTCCGCCTCCGATGACTTTCGCGTCGCCAGTGATGCCACCTCCGACATATTCTCCTGTGAGTCACCGCTGAAAGTTTCTAATTTCATTTCGATCAATGACAACCTTAGAAAACTTTGATTCACAACTGTAGCTTAGAAAACTTAGCTCTAGTTTATTTCTGACCTAAAACTTGTGCAGAACTTTGCTGGATCGGCGGCGGCGTCGAACGAGGCTCCTGCGGGGGAAGAAGACCTGCCGACACGCCTCAGTCGCAGTCTGTTCGGCGCACCGCCTGGGCCTACTCAGTGATGCTTTGTGCTTATGAACTTAGTGTGTTTCTGAACGAATAAACTTTACTGTGCTTGTTAGTTGTGAACTTATGGATACGATACTATTTGTGGATGAGATACTATTTGCTATGGTTATTGTGGATTTATGGTTGTGGATTTTATCTATATCAACTGTCTGTAATATGTATATATATCTATATGAACTGCCTGTGATGTATTTTCAGTGGGGGCACGTTATACCTGAGCAAACAAATAAAACAGGGGCAGTTTGGCACCTTTGCCGAGTGTACACTCGGCAAAGAGGGCCTTTGCCGAGTGTTTTTGACCATACACTCGGCAAAGGTGCCATTTCTGTTACATTATGGTCACCCTTTGCCGAGTGCCGAGCCTTTGCCGAGTGTGTTATTTCGGGCACTCGGCAAAGGTTCACCATAATGCCCCATATGCTCAAGCTTTGCCGAGTGTTTTGTCAAGGGCACTCGGCAAAGGTTGGAGCTTTGCCGAGTGCCACGTGGCAACACTCGGCAAAGCCTAGGTCTTTGCCGAGTGTTACCACGTGGCACTCGGCGAAGGGCCGCCGTCAGCCGTCCGCCGCCGTCGCCGCCACGTCGGCGTGACCTCAGCAAACGTTGGCGCGCCGTCCGCCGGGCCGTTATGTGCTTTTTTTGCCGAGTGTGGGCCCAGGCACTCGGCGAAGCCTTTGCCGAGTGCCCGTAATAATACACTCGGCAAAGAGCCCCTTTGCCGACCCTAGCGGTGCCGAGTGCTCTTTGCCGAGTGTAACACTCGGCAAAGGCTTCGCCGAGTGTATTTGGCCCTTTGCCGAGTGTTTCAGACACTCGGCAAATCTCAGGTTTCCCGTAGTGGTTCTCCCTCACCAGCCACATCGATGGCACCCTCGACGCCGCCCTCATGCTCCACGACCCGGAATGGCTGCAGATCGACGCCACCATCACCTCCTGGCTCTTCTCCACCGTCTCGAAGACCATCATGGACGCCGTCTACCGGCCGCGGCAATCGGCCTACGACGTTTGGCGCTCCATCCTCAGCCTCTTCCTCGACAACAGCCTCACCCGTGCCGTGTTCTCCCAGCAAGACTTTCACGGTCTTTCTCAGGGCGGCATGAGCATTGAGGAGTACTGCGCTAAACTCAAGCGTCTCTCCGACAAGCTCTACGACTGTGGTGCCACCGTCACCGACCAGGCCCTTGTCATCAACACTCTGTGCGGCCTCAGCCCCAAGTTCAGCCAGGCCGTCACCGTTCTCGGCGCCATGACGCCCACGCCGACCTTCACCTATGTGTGGTCCTACCTGGTGCAGGAGGAGAAGCGCATCGCCCATTCACTGAAGATGCAGGCCCAGACGGCGCTGCTCACTGGCAGCTCCTCGTCCGCGTTGGCCAAATCCTCCGCCCTGGAGCCCGCGTCCCCGCCCGGCTCTGGTGGTGGTGACCGTCGCAAGAAGCGGAAGGCGGGCGACACCAAGAATAGCGCCGGAGGCGGCGGCGGCGGCGCGTCATCCACCTCGTCTCCACGCCCACCGACGCCCAACGCCCCGGGCCCGCAATGGGCGCCTGCCTACAACCCATGGACCGGCGTCGTTGAGGCGTGGCCCTTCAACGCGTGGCGTCCCGGGGTCCTCAGCAACCGCCCCGGCCTGCCTGCTCCCAATCAGGCCATGGCGGCATTCGGTGTGCCACCGCCCGGCGTGGATCCTTCCCTCGGCACGGCGCCCCCCATGATGCCGCCTGCTCTGTACTCGACGCTCCATGGCATGTCGACCCAACAACCCCATGGCGGCGGCGGTGATTGGCTGCTCGACACAGGTGCCACGTCTCACATGGCGTCGAACGCCGGTATTCTTTCTGCTTCCTCTCCTCTTACTGTTCCCCATCAGATCGTTGTAGGCAACGGCCAAACATTCTCTGCTTCGCATTCTGGTCACTCTTTTTTGCCCATTTCTGCATCTCCTTTGCATCTCAACAATGTGCTAATTGCTCCGCATCTGATTAAGAATCTAATTTCGGTTCGTGCTCTCACCCGCGATAATCTCGTTTCTGTTGAATTTGACCCGTGGGGTTTTTCTATCAAGGACCTCCGCACCAAGACAGCGCTCCTCCGATGTGACTCATCCGAGGAGCTCTATCCTCTTCCCACAAGGACTGCTTCATCCTCCTCTGGCACTGCTCAGGTCCTGCATGTCTCCACCGACTCCGCCGTCTGGCATGCACGCCTTGGGCACCCCGGGCAGGACTCCTTGCATCGCATTCTACGTTCGTTTGGTTATTCTTGCTATCCATCTGACAGCCACACTTGTCATGCCTGCCGCGTAGGGAAGCATGTCAGACTGCCATTCTTTGAATCCAATAATGTTGCACAATTTCCCTTTCAACTTTTGCATTGTGATGTATGGACAAGTCCGGTCATGAGCAACTCTGGTTATAAATTTTACCTTGTGGTCATGGATGATTTCTCTCATTTTACCTGGACATTTCCATTATGCCACAAATCTGATGTTCTTCCAACACTTATTTCATTTCATGCATTTGTTCGAACTCAGTTTCAGCTGCCGATCATGTGTCTACAGACTGACAACGTCAAAGAGTTTGACAACTCGGCCTCCCGTGCGTTCTTTGCCAACCATGGCATCGCACTCCGCCTCACCTGCCCCTATACTTCGCAGCAAAACGGCCGCACCGAGCGGGTCCTTCGCACACTGAATGACAGCGTTCGCACCCTCCTCTTTCACTCTTCGGTCCCCACGACGTTCTAGCCTGACGCACTCTCCACTGCCACATACCTGCTCAATCGCCGCCCGTGTCGTCCGCGCCACCATCTCACTCCCTTTGAGCTCCTCTTCGGCACTCCACCTGCTTATGATCACCTCTGCACCTTTGGCTGCCTCTGCTATCCAAACACGCTCGCCACTGCGACGCATAAACTTGCACCGCGTTCTGTCGCTTGCGTGTTCCTTGGCTATCCGGCTGATCGAAAGGGGTACAAGTGCTACGACCCCGCCTCGTGGCGCGTACTGATCTCATGCCATGTCTACTTCGATGAGTATGTGTTTCCCTTTCAGCAGCACCAAGGCTCGACGCCCCCGCCGCCGCTCTGTGCCGCTCCCCGTGTGCCACTGCAGGATGTCATTGTCATGGACACGCTGCGGCGCGCTCCTCCTCGACGTCGCGCTCCACCTCGCTGTCGTCGGCTGCACAAACTGCCACCTCTGCAGACGTGCCAGCATCACCCGCTGCCACGACGCACGACGCGTCGCATGGCTACACCGACTCCCCTGCCGTTCAGCCAACTGCTACGCCCACGCCACCAGCTCCGTCACTCGCGGCGGTCGCTCCGCTCTCCGCCGCACCACTGCCTGGACCGACTGCATCAACCTCTACATCGACTACGGATCTGCCTCGACCCCGCCACCACATAGTCACTTGCGCTCGGGAAAGGATCCACCTCCCTAACCCCAAGTATGCCCATGTCGTGGCGGCCGCGCCGTCTCCACCACCGACATCTGTCCGTGCTGCTCTTCGCGATCCCGAATGGCTTGCAGCTATGCGTGAGGAGCACGATGCACTGCTCTCCAACGGCACATGGACGCTCATTCCCCGACCGCCCGGTGCAAATGTGATCATGGGTAAGTGGCTGTTCAAAAACAAGCTCCATCCTGATGGTTCGCTGGAACGTCGCAAAGCTCGATGGGTGGTTTGGGGCTTCACCCAACGGCCGAGAGTGGACTTCCATCAAACGTTCTCTCCAGTCATCAAGCCCGCTTCCATCCGTACGGTGCTCCATCTTGCTGCTTCCCGCCAGTGGCCGGTGCACCAACTCGACGTCAAGAACACGTTCCTCCACGGCGATCTTGCGGAGCGCGTCTATTGCCATCAGCCCGCCGGCTTCGTCGACGCGGATCATCCTGACCACGTCTGCCTCCTGGTCAAGTCCTTGTATGGGCTGCGCCAAGTGCCACGCGCTTGGTTCGAACGGCTTGGTGGTCACCTCCGCGACATCGGCTTCACGGCGACTGGCTCTGATTCGTCACTGTTCGTCTTGAAGAGTGGTGCTGCTCTCGCGTACATCCTTGTGTATGTCGACGACATCATCCTCACCGCCTCCACCGACGCTCTTCTTCACCGTGTCATCCAACAACTCAAGTCTGCATTCGACATCAAGGATCTTGGGCCTGTGCATTACTTCCTCGGCGTTCAGGTTCACCGTGATGAGTCGGGCTTCTTCCTCAACCAGGAGCAGTATGCCAAGGACATCCTCGACCGTGCCGGCATGTCCAACTGCAAACCGGTCTCCACACCGGTCGACACCAAGCCAAAGCTCTCTGCCGACGAGGGGTCACCGTATGCCGATCCGTCGTTCTACCGCAGCATTGCAGGTGCGTTGCAGTATTTGACACTCACGCGGCCCCATTGCCTATGCCGTGAATCAAGCATGTCTATACATGCATTCACCTCGCGATGTGCACTGGAAGCTTGTCAAGCGCATTCTTCGGTACCTGCGCGGCAGCATGAAGAATGGCATCCACATATCTGCATCCAGCTCTACTGATCTCGTCGCCTACTCGGACGCGGACTAGGCGGGTTGCCCGGACACGCGACATTCTACCTCAGGCTACTGCGTGTTCCTGGGTGACTCGCTTGTGTCGTGGTCGTCCAAGTGCCAAACTATGGTGTCACGATCTAGTGTGGAGGTGGAGTATCGAGCCGTGTCCAATGCCGCTGCCGAGTGCTGCTGGTTGCGTCAGCTACTGCAGGAGCTTCAAGTTTGTGTCGACAAAACAACATTAATCTACTGCGACAACATTTCTGCGGTATATCTCTCTGAGAATCCAGTACACCATCGTCGCACAAAACATGTTGAACTCGACATCCACTTCGTTCGCGAAAAAGTACAGCTTGGGCAGCTCCGAGTTCTTCAGGTTCCTTCCCAACAGCAATTCGCCGACATCATGACCAAGGGACTAGCGTCGCCATTGTTCCTGGAGTTCAAATCCAGCTTGGGCGTTCGTGATCCCGACGCTCAAACTGAGGGGGGGTGTAGGCGAACTGATAGCGTTGGTTAGAGTTTTACCGAGTCCTTTGTGTATTCCTGGTCTTGTGGGCACGTCCCTAGAATATAGGATCGGGAGTTGTAATCGGGACTACAAATGTAACTCGGCAGCACATCAATATGATTGAGCTTTCTGCCTATCTTCCCTCTTACACTTCACAATCGAGCTAAAGTCAGGGTGGCCAGAAATTAAAGGTTGTGGTCCAACCGTGCCATCTAAATATGCTTCTGAACTCTCCGCACCACCTTGTTCATACCTTACCGCCACATGCATCTTACATATATGTCGTTTTTGTTGTCATATGCAGATGTGAAAATTCAATCTATATCTTTTCAGATCTTGCTCAAGCCAATTGGAAGCATATGGATGAACATGCAGTGATGATCCATCCAGTGGCAGATCACCCATATATATATCGCTGATGATCGTGATTTAAGTGTTTTGCTCTTAGCTGGAGAATTTCTCCGACTAATTTTTCAAGTCTTCAGTTATGGTTTGATTTGTAAGGTTAGCTATACCCCTAGAAGTACTTTCGTCTTGTGTGGTAAATCGGCATACAGTTTCACAGAATGCCTAGCTAGTCAAGCGCAGGATTAAATATTTCAGTTGCTAACAAAAAACAAAATATTGTTAACAAAATTGTGCTTCTCACAAAAGTTAATACTTCCTTTGATCAATTCATAGCACAACTCCTATATCTCAATCCTCTGAAACTCCACTAGCTTGTTCTCAGTTGAAGACTGTGAACACTGAACACTCAGTTTCATGGCCACTAGTAGTAAACTTCCCTGAAAGATTTTGAGCGGCAGGCTAGGGCAGTGAAGTGATGCGGCCGGCGGCAGGGAGAACACCCTTGTCAGGATAGTTCAGTGTAGTGTCCCACGACAAGTGTGTTTGGTTCATGTGACGTGGTGGGATGGAATCATCCCATCCTATTTTTTCACGTGTTTGGTTGGTAAGTGAGGTAGGATAGAATGATTCTCACAAGAGAATATTTCTCTAGATACGGGACGAGCTCGTCTCATAAAATTGGTGGAATACAGTTATCCTACTTAGGATGTGAGAGTGACAATGACCAAGGTCACAAAGTGGGATAGAACCATTTTATTCCACCTCACTCTCCAACCAAACACACCCTAAACGGTCTAATCTAATTCTTTACTGTCAATTTAAAAGAAGATTCAGAACAAACTGTTTAAAATTCCTCCTCGTGGATTCCAAGTTCTAAACATGCATGGTTTGCTGTGTTCTGTCCGGCTGATTATTGGGCCCACATCTCGCAGGCCCAACCTTTTCAAGACGATCCAAGTCAGAAGCGACTCCAACTCCAATTAGCTTTGCGACTCCACCCGTACTGTAACCATCATCTTCCCTAGCTCCTCCCGTCGGAAGAACCAATCGGCGGATCATCAACACAACAAACAAACGACATGGAGCCGCCGTGCCGCCGCCCTCGCTCGCCGGCTGCGCTGATGGATGAGCTCGTCGAAGAGATCTTCCTCCGCGTGCCGCCGGACGAGCCCGCGCACCTCGTCCGCGCCGCGCTCGTCTGCAAGCCCTGGCGCCGCATCCTCTCCGACCCCGGCTTCCTCCGCCGCTACCGCGCGTTCCACCGGGCGCCGCCGCTGCTCGGCTACCTCCACAGTGTCTACGCCTACAAAGGGGACGATATCACTCGATTAGTCTCCACCACTGCAGCTTCCCCATTACCCCCGCTGGCGCTCGGCTACTACTCGTGGGTGCTCGATTGCCGGCACGGCCGGGTGTTAATCAGCGCCTCATCACCTCAGCACCACCTCATCGTCTGGGACCCCATCACCGGCGACAAGAAGAAACTGAGCTTGCCCCCTTACCCGCACACCTACTACGCCGGAGCTGTGCTGTGCGTCGTCGATGGCTGCGACCACCTCGACTGCCGCGGCGGTCCGTTCCTCGTGGTCTATGTCGGGACGTATGCTTCCGGCAATAACCTTGACACATGGGCGAGCAATGTACTCTTCGGAGACTGGTGTGTGGAGTGCCTCCGTCTCCATTGATGTCCATGACAACCCCATAGAGGCAAAACCCAGTCTTCTGATCGGAGACGCGCTCTACTTCACCTTTCACTGTGGGACAAGCATCCTCAAGTATGACTTGGGCACACACGGCCTTACCGAGATCGATTCACCGGGAGTGTCTGGCTCCATTGTCATGGAGGTAGAGGCTGGAGCGCTGGGGTTTATTGCCGTATTGGACAATTGCATCTACAAGTGGCTGTGGCAAGCCCATGCTAATGGCACTGGTATGTGGGCACAGCACAAGGTTATGGAGCTTGAGACACTGCTCCCAAGACCTGCTTCATCAACATCATATGAAGTGATTGGCTTGGTAGAAGGCACAGATACTATTTTCATCAGTGGATATGCCGTTGTCTTCACACTCGAACTCAAGTCAAGGAAGGTGAAGAAGGTAGGCGAAACAGACGCCTACTATGACATCTTTCCTTATAGGAGCTTCTATACTCCAGGTAAATAGCCTTTTGCCTCTTTTTGACATGCAAACCTCTACATGCTTATTTCTGTTTGCACATTGCGCAAGTTTATTTAGACATAGTACAATAAGTGTTAGAAGCGTAAACATAAGTCAGGACCAACGGGTTTGTGAAATTAGAAGATTGCAATTTCGTAGGCACCAAGTGTTATCCATTTTTTTTTTGGGATGTCTGCACTCAATAAAATAAATGTGTGAAACTGAGAGGATGGCAATTTTGTATCGATGGCGATATATGTTCCCTGTTTGGTTCAAGTTGTTAAGATCAATTATGAAAAGCAGCAACATATGTAGAAACTTAGTGATTACTGATAATGTTTTTACTCAACTTTGATGCCAATCCGATGCACAAGTACCAACTCCATTCTTATAATAATTCAATGGTACATATCTTAAATATGTGAAAAGATGCATGGTTTTATCCCCAAAAAAGTAATGCATGGTTTTATGTTTTCAGATCTTGCTAAGGGCAGACTGTCACCGCCATGAACATGCAATGATGCATGGATGCATTAGCATTAATCCTGCTACCGTTGGCTTATGTTGGGGCTGATAATCGAACTATTTTTGTCCCAATTGGGAGTTAATCATGGTCAGTAAGCTGGCGTTGAGATTGACAACTCTGCCATGTGTTCAGTAGGGTAGTTTAAGTAATGACTCTTTCAACAACCTCTGAAAGTACCAGTTCATGAGCAATTAGTACATCTCTCCTGGGGATAGTTTCATGATTGTGGCCCAAAATTATATTTATATGTCAGGTGTCATGTTTACTTTTGTGTTAATTTGTATGAATGCTCACTTCATGTTTGGCAAGCACAAGCCCACCTTGCATCGACACACGGTTCTCATCTTTTGGAACATTCATTCTCTAAGTCAGTTCCAACTTTATTTCTGGAATTTATCCAAAAGCAGTACTTTCAGTCTTTTATGGCATAGTGGAAAACTTAATCACACCATAAATAATCTTTTAATCAGTGAGACTAATATAAATATCGACAGATTTATCCCGGTATGCTTTAAAAAAACTGCAGGTATGAGACTGTCATGTTTGAAGGTCATGTAATTATGTGTCTGCAACTCTGCATACAATTTCTTGGAGCCAACTTGCTAAGTAAATATTGAATCATGCTGACTAGTCTTTATCTAAGTTTCATTTAGTTAAATTTCTGCTTGTATGTTATTGAGAATTTTTTATACCTGTTCGTGTTTATCTCGCTTTGAATTGAATATATATTGCGCAGATATTGTTGCCCCTTTTTTGCTGAATCGTTTCTTGTTCTACATGTCATATGTATGTTTCATGTTCTCCATTGCATATATACTTGGCCAACCAACTTTGGAATTGATTTATTGAATCTGTCCCATTTACTGAAAAAAGTTAACGCTTCTGGTTTAGATAATTATCTTTTTTAATTCCATGATAAGTTTATCTAGCTAGTTTCGTTAATGTTTTCAAAAGGAATAGCAAAACCTTTTGAGTGCGCACTTTTAATAAAAAAATAAAAGTTGGTATGGTTGAGGAGCAGAAGACCCACTCCTGCACCGGGGACGATTCAACCCAAAATAATTTTTAGAGAAAAGTCCACTTTACACCCTCTAATCATCATAAGAGTCTGATTTTCAACCCTTTACTACGAAACCAGACATCCTAGGCCATCTAACTATCGAAACTGTGCAAATTTGGCCCTTCAAGTGATTTTGAGGGCGGTTTTCCATTTTCTGGCAATTTTTTAAAATTTTGTTTAACTTAAATAATTAATAACTAATTCATTTTAAATGAAAAAAATATGAAACCAATACCAAAAAATTTCTAAAAATTTAACCTATATGTTAATGCTCAATGGAGAATTATTTGGATCTTATAAACAAAAGCATGAATAAAATCAATAAAATAGTAGGAACAAGAACAAATAAGATTCAACTAACTCCCAATACAGCACAAATGTATAGGTTACATTTTTAGAATTTTTTGGTACTAATATTGTATTTTTCTAATTTATAATGAATTAGTTATGGAATTTTTAAATCAAACCAATATTTTTACATATTTTAGAAAATAAAAAACCACCTTTGAAACCACTCAAAGGGACAAATTTGCATGGTTCCGATAGTTGGATGGCCTATAGTGTCCGGTTTTGTAGTGTAAGGTTGAAAATCAGACGCTTATTATAGTTGAAGAGTGTAAAATGGATTTTTCCTAATTTTTATTGTGTCACCATGTGGGCTGTCTTTTCCCCACCGGTTGAGTTTCTTTTTAGTTTATTTGTCATTAGAGAGAAAAAGGTTGTTCACGTGATAGCTGTTAACTAGCTTAGTTTATTGCTATTGGTTCAACCAGCTGGGACACTAGCTATATACAGTATAATCAACAAGCAAAAACCATTCTCTTTATACCTCAATGTTCAGCACGGAAAACCCATCTTCACATATGACTGGGCTGAGAAGAACATATTAGTCTATTTTACTCCATCCATCCTAGAATATTTTAATTTTTCTCAAGGTTATTTTTTCTGTCACTGAGAATTTTTCATACCTGTTCGTGTTTATCTCACTTTGAATTTAATATATATTTCGCAGATATTATTGCCCCTTTTTTGCTGAATCGTTTCTTGTTGTACATGTCATATGTATGTTTCATGTTCTCCATTGCATATATACTTGGCCAACCAACTTTGGAATTGATTTACTGAATCTGCCCCTTTTAACGAAAAAAGTTAATGCCTCTGGTTTGAAGCCTCTGGTTTGAATAATTATCTTTTTTAATTCCATGATAAGTTTATCTAGCTAGTTTCATTAATGTTCTCAAAAGGAATAACAAAACCTTTTGAGTGTGCACTTTTAATAAAAAAAATAAAAGTTGGTATGGTAGAGGAGCAGAAGACCTCACTCCCGCATCGGGGATGATTCAACCCAACATAATTTTTATTTTATCTCCATGTGGGCTGTCTTTTCCCCACCGGTCGAGTTTTTTTTAGTTTATTTGTCATTATTAGGGAGAAAAAGGTTGTTGACACGATAGCTGTTAACCTTGAGGTACCAAGCTCAATATTTTACTGTTGCACACACAACCTTTATCCAAGTTGTTGCACCAATCTTATTGCATGACATATATACGAAACTGAGTCATAAAAACTCATTGATGTACAATCTCATTTCCACTGTTTTGCTGCTAAGTAGCTAGTTTATTGCTATTGGTTCAACAAGCAAAAACCATTCTCTTTATACCTCAATGTTGAGCACACGGAAAACACATCTTCACATATGACTGGGCTGAGAGGAACATATTAGTCTCTTTACTCCACCCATCCTGGAATATTATATTTTTTTTCTCATTTGGCTATGTGTCCTTTCAATAAATGTGCTCAAATAGATAAACATACAATGCATGCTTAAACTACTTTTTATGATAAATCTAGTGATACTCATTTCACTTTACGTAACCAAACAATTGAAATAAATATCATTGGTCACAGATTGAGCAAAAAAATCAAAAGTGAGAAATATTTTGGAAAGGAGGAAGTATATGTTTGTGCGGTGAAATGTGGATGTGATTCAGCCCTACTGAATATTTTAGTTAGTTTAATAAACAAGAGATTGATGGTACCTATGCTCAGGAACAATCCGTTTATCAAACTAGAACATGCGGCATGGTTCAGAATAACAATTCATGTTTTCATTTTGGCGAGTTTCGTTTTGATCTGGATCCTCGTGCGGAGGAAGTGTATAGTAGGGTTGTTCCGCCATGCAAGCTGATCTTTCAAGGGGCTAATCTTCGCAAGAAACGGCAAGAGCAGGAACTGAAGAAGCCAAAGAAGATTATTCTTATTGGTTCCATGCCGCTGGAGATTCATATTAGCTAGCCAAATTGTATTTGGGCCATGAACTTTTATATCTGATGAAGAACAGCGCATCCCTTGTGACCGTCTTTAGTATTTTCGTGTGTTTCTGTGAGCTGTTCCTCCAAAACTTAAAAAGAGCTCTAGCAAAGAAACAAAAAAAAGACACTCTAGGAGTTGAAGTGTTTTGTAGTTTTTTTTTTTGACGAAAAGTGTTTCGTAGTTCTGACTCTCTTCAACTATGATAATCAACCTGAAGAATTGCAGGTAGCTCAACAGATCTTCTACTGCATAACTTGCACGAGGAATTGAAGTTGATCAAGCGAGGTGGGGCTTGTCATACATGTGCAACTAGATGCATGTTCTTTTGGCTAATCTGAAGATGTGTTCAGAGCTCTAAGGGCTCTGGCCACCAGTTTCCTGTTTCAACTCTCAAATGCTCCTATGCATCATATGCATGCCAACCACAAGCATCTACTGATTGTTGTCGTTGCCTAGGAAACTGATACTAATGACACGATCAACTGTTTATGTCAAATGGGGTTTCTAATTGTCAGTTTCTTACGTCATATCGGCCTAATTTTGAACGGCGGAGATGTCCTCTGTCTTACTTTTGTCTTCGTTCTCGTCGTAAAAGGTTTGTGGGCCGATTGCTGAGGTGATGTGCATTTTTGTATCAATTTTGGCCTAGGTACTCTTTTGAATTATTTTGCAGGCTTCAGTTTATAGGATGAAGCGGTAGGCGGTAGCGTTAGCTGGCCGCTGCCACAGCATTTGATACCTTCTCTCCTACTACACGCGAAGCATTTTTTTTCTTTTAAGCCTTGTTTTAGTTCAGAAAATTTGCAGAAACTTTGTATTAGGAAGTGTATCGCGAGAGAAAGGACACGTTTTTCAATATAGAAACTTTTTGCAAAGTTTGCTAAGTAAACAAAATCTCAATGGCCACCTCGTGAACTCTTATCTTGCGTCTTGGTCAATTGTGTATATTATTAACTCCTTTTTTTGCGAGTTGTAGATTCATATACCGTATTTGACATCTAGCAAAAACAAAATTCACACGGATATACATACGGAACGAACAAGAACACGGGGTCTGAAAACTTTGGAGGGACATGGATAGAACCGTCCGGAACCATTGGTAATTTTCCGGCCGGGTATAAAAATTGAACTGCATATCAATGTGAATTTTGCATAAATCAAAATCAGCGCGCTTAGCAGTGAAGAGCATATAAATGTGAACTGAACGGTTGTGCCTGCAGCGAGCAGTGGTGGATTGATCTCTTGGTGGAAACTTGTTAACAGGTCAAAGCATTACTATTTTGTTTGACTCTACGTCGCTCGCTCTCCTCCCCCAATCCCCAATTACCCCCACTCAAACTCGAACTCAAACCCTCGTCATGGCGCCGCCGCGCCCGCCGCCGGAGCTGATGGACGATGCCACCGCTGAGATCCTCCTCCGCCTCCCGCCGGACGACCCGGCGTGCCTCGTCCGCGCCGCCCTCGTCTGCAAGCCCTGGCGCCGCATCCTCTCCGACCCCACCTTCCTGCGCCGCTACAGCTCCTTCCATTTCCACGGGGCGCCGCCCTTGCTCGGCCTGCTCCGCAACGTCTACAACGACTCCATATCCACCTTCGTGCTCACCACGTCCTTCCGCCCGCGCGGCCACGGCTTCCCCGGCGGCATCGCGGTGGACTGCCGCCACGGCCGGGCACTCCTCCTCGACTACACCTCCTTGCTGCGGGAGTGGCGCGTCGACATCCTCGTCTGGGATCCCGTGACGGGCAACCGGTGGAGGCTGTGCAACCCCGACGACGTCCCGCTGCTGCACAGCTCCGCGGCGGTCCTCTGCGCCGCCGACGGCTTGTTAGCACAAGGATTCGGGAAGAGGAGAACAGAGATCCGAGATCGGAGGAACGAGGTCAGATTGATTGAAAGAGGAGAAGGAGACGAGTTCAAGTGTTTGCAGATAGTTCATACTCTCTCTCGGCTCACATCTCTCCTTTACATAGACGTGCGGCGCTCGACGGCGCGGCTGACCCCATTCACACGTTAACCCATTCTGGGCCGGCGTAGGCAGAGTTGCTCTTCTTGGGCCGAGTCGAATGGCGAGGCCCATGTGGTTCTGCAACGTCTTGCTCTGCATCCTTGTTGCTGACATCCCCCCTTCTTTGCTTGGTGTGTGTCCCCACACATCAGCTCTTGGAAACTGCTGCTTCAAGGCTTCCAGATTTTCCCAGGTAGCAAGAGAATCAGGCATACCAGACCATTTAATCAACACCTGGGTTACCTGTTGATCACCTTGCATCACAGAACGGTACTGCAGTAGTTGCTCTGGCACACTCCACTTGAAGTCTTGGTTGGGAAGTTCAGGTGTAACCAGATGATGATCTCCAATCACACGCTTCAGTTGAGATACGTGAAACACAGGATGTACCAATGATGTAGCAGGTAATTTCAACTTATAAGCCACCATTCCGATCTTGGACAGAATCTGGAATGGACCAAAATACTTGAAGGACAGTTTTTGATTTGCTCTTGGCGCCAGCGAAGACTGCACATAAGGTTGAGCCTTGAGAAATACCCATTCACCAACAGCGAAGTTCCTATCTGTCCTCTTTTTATCAGACTGTTGCTTCATTCTCTGCTTAGCCTGGGCAAGATGCTGCTGGACCAAATCAGTCATCAGTTGACGCTCATGCAACCATTCAGACAAATCTGAGACCTGAATAGCATTGTCCATTGTAATGCCAAAATGCCTTGGTTCATATCCATATAGCACCATAAATGGCGATTTCCCAGTAGCTGAATGAGTGCTATTGTTATACCAATACTCTGCCAATGCTATCCATTTACTCCATGATGAAGGACAAGCATGAACAAAACAACGCAAAAATGTTTCCATGCATTGATTCACCTGCTCAGATTGCCCGTCGGATTGAGGATGGTATGCAGAGCTCATTCTCAACTGCACATCTGCCAATCTGAACAGCTCCCTCCAGAACTTGCTGGTGAAGATTCTATCTCGATCTGAGACAATAGCTTCAGGCATGCCATGTAACTTGTATACATTAGTGAGGAACACCTTGGCTACAGATTCTGCAGTAAATGGGTGCTTTAATGGAATGAAATGGCCATACTTAGAAAAAGTATCCACCACCACTAGAACACAGTTGAATCCTCCAGACATGGGAAGCCCTTCCACAAAGTCCATTGTAATGATTTGCCAGGACATTGAAGGGACTGGTAATGGCTGTAATAACCCAGGAAGCTTAGTTCGGTCAGGTTTGGCCTTCTGACAAATCAAACATGATTGAACAAAATTCTGCACAGAAGCTTTCAGTCCTTGTCATGCAAACAACTTTTTCAACCTTTGATAGGTTACAGGCACTCCAGAATGTCCCCCAATAGCTGATTTATGAAAAGCAGCTATAATACTTGCTTGCAAATAGAAATCTGCACCCAGCCAGATTCTACCTTTATATCGAAGCAACCCAGCTTGGAGGCTGTAACCTGGGACAGCTTGAGGATCACTAGCCAGTTTAGCTATGTATGATTGTGCTTGCTCATCAGTATCATAGGATTGCTTGACTTGCTCTAGCCAGTGAGGAACAGAGGTAGACATAGCCACACATTCAGCAGAATCCAGATTTCTTCTAGACAAGGCGTCAGCAGCTCTATTCTCACTGCCTTTCTTATAGATAATTGTGTACTGCAAACCAAGCAACCTGGTGAAAACTTTCTGCTGCCACACAGTGTGTAATCTCTGCTCAGATAGTTGCACAAGACTTTTCTGATCTGTGTAAATGTGAAATTCACCATATTGCAAGTAGTGACGCCACTGATCAATAGCCGTCAAAATTGCCAGGTATTCTTTCTCGTAGGTAGATAATCCTCTAGATTTAGGACCAAGGGCCTTACTCAAATATGCTATTGGATGACCCTTCTGCATGAGGACTGCCCATATACCGAATCCACTAGCATCTGTCTCCAAACAGAATGGCACACTGAAATCAGGCAGGGCCAACACAGGAGCAGAACTCAACCTTTGCTTGAGCACCTGGAATGCATGATCATGTTGAGAGGTCCAAATGAATAGTGCTCCCTTCTTCAGTAGTTCAGTTAAGGGCTTAGAAATGACAGCAAAATGCTTCACAAACTTTCTGTAGTACCCTGCTAAGCCAAGAAAACCTCTCAACTCTTTAACATTGGCTGGGGTAGGCCACTGAACTACAGCAGTCACCTTGCTTGGATCTGTAGCAACTCCCTGCTGACTGATCACATGACCCAAGTAATTAACCTGCCTTTGAGCAAATGTGCATTTGGAGAGCTTGACCTTCCAACCATCTTTTTCTAACAGCTGAAACACCATCTTGACATGTTCCAGATGTTCTTCCAAGGTCCTACTGTAAATCAATATGTCATCAAAGAACACCAAAACACATTTTCTCAAAAGGGGAGCCAAGGTGGTATTCATGGCTTTCTGGAATGTAGCAGGAGCACCAGATAATCCAAAAGCCATTGCTCTGAACTCATAATGACCTGTATGTGTTTGGAATGCAGTCTTATAGGCCTCTCCTGGCTACAGCCTGACTTGGTGATAACCAGCAGTCAAATCCAGACTAGTGAACCATCCAGCTTGACACAATTCATCCAAGAAATCATCAATCAGTGGCACAGGATATTTGCTCTTTACTGTTATGGCATTCAAATGCCTGAAGTCAACACAAAATCTCCAGGATTTGTCTTTCTTCTTCACAAGTAACACAGATGAGGAGAATGGACTGGTGCTATGCTGGATAATCCCTTCTTGCAACATCTTAACCACTTGCCTTTCAATCTCATCTTTTATTGCAGGTGGGTATCTATATGTCAGCAACAAGGATGCAGAGCAAGACGTTGCAGAACCACATGGGCCTCGCCGTTCGACTCGGCCCAAGAAGAGCAACTCTGTCTACGCCGGCCCAGAATGGGTTAACGTGTGAATGGGGTCAGCCGCGCCGTCGAGCGCCGCACGTCTATGTAAAGGAGAGATGTGAGCCGAGAGAGAGTATGAACTATCTGCAAACACTTGAACTCGTCTCCTTCTCCTCTTTCAATCAATCTGACCCCGTTCCTCCGATCTCGGATCTCTGTTCTCCTCTTCCCGAATCCTTGTGCTAACATAGTGGTATCAGATTCACCAATCCTGGACCCTCACCAAATTTCCCACCAGCACTACACTCGATTTCGCAAGGAATTGGGCGCCATGGATCCCCAATTGAAGTTGATTTTGGACGAGATCAAGACGGTGACCTCGTCGGTGGAGGATCTCAAGCAGTCCCTCACCGGCCGGATCGACGGCGTCGAGCGCTCCATCAGCGACAAGGTCCATACCATGGAGGCGGCGACGCAAGTCTTCGACGAGTGGAAGCCGAAGGTTGATGCATCCATGGAGGACCTCCGCGTCGAGCTTGGCGCGCTCCGCAAGACAGTGAATCGAGTGGTCCTCGATTCGAGCCCCGTCGCATCGGCGGGGATCCTGTCGAAGCCCGGGTCGGCTGCGGCGCCACCACCTGCCGGAAACCCAGTCGAACGGCGAGGCCCATGTGGTTCTGCAACGTCTTGCTCTGCATCCTTGTTGCTGACACGGCTGCGCTCACCTCGACTGCCACGGGGGCCCCTTCCTCGTCGTCTTCGTCGGCAGCGATTGCCACTTCACCTTCGGGGCCGACACGAAGGCATGCGTGTACGCATCGCATACCGGTGCCTGGAGCTCGCCGGCCTCCATTGAGCTCGACCCCGGTGACACCATCCGGCAGATGGGTAGCCTGCTCATCGGCGAAGCGCTCTACTTCTTCCGCGCGCAGGGCATTATGCGGTATGATCTGGAAAACCATCAGCTCTCGGCGATTGACCAGCCGGCGTGGTACGACTTCAACATGACCCTCATGGAAGCTGAGGGCGGTGGGCTGGGACTCGCCGGCCTCCAGGGTAGCAGCCTCCATCTGTGGTGCAGAGAGGGGAGTCCTGACGGAGTTGACAGATGGGCACAGAGCAGGGTCATCGAGCTTGACACTCTCACCACCTTGGAACCGTTTTACCATCCCTTGTATATGCCACTTCTGATGGGCTCTGCAGAGAGCACGCATATCGTTTTCGAGAGCACAAGTATCGGCAACTATATGGTTGATCTCAAGGCAATGCAGATTAAGAATATCGGTGAGGGGAGGAGCTTTGAGTATGTCCTTCCCTACATGAGCTTCTATATTCTAGTTCCAGGTATGCCATACCAGCCTCCATCAACATATCTGTCAATCTTTTGGGTGGTCTAATCCTGTTACAATCCATGTGGGTGGGCTGCTCGCATAGATTGTACTGGTATTAGGCCCATTGGAATGAGGCATAAAGGTCTCTGTGTGATTGCTCAATTGTGATGGGAATTTTCATGAGTATTGGCGTATTGCATCATAGCCACTCACATAGTAATCTTATCTTATTATTACTAATTGGGGGCTCCTTTTGAAACCTCCAGATGAAGCCACCTAGGATCCTAGGTGGACACCCTAGAAAAAGAGAGAAATCCTAGAAATTCTCACAAAAAAGCAAAACATCTGACCATCAATTGGAACACTCAAATCATCATAGCCATTAGATCTATTATATTTTCTAAAAATTACCCACCTACGCCATTATGAAAATAGCTTAAAATAACCCCTAAATCTATATCAAAATTACCCACCTCTGCCATTATATAAAATAAATCAAAGTAACCCCCTAATCTTCATCAAAATTACCCACTATGCTATTATAAACAATATTTAAAATGACCTCATGAATTTGCAACTAAATTACCCACTACGAATAATTAAAAATAACTTAAATTAACTGTTTTACATCTATATTATCCACATATGTCACTATTAAAAATAACATGAGGTAATCCTACATTGGAATCCAAATGACCTTAATTAAAAATATACACCAATATAACATTCTAAATCGTGTATTTCATACAATATTGGTATATTATATAGTGATTAAGATATATACGCAAAATGTGCGTTATCATTTATAAATATATAGGGGAAGTGACGACAATATAGAATTCTATGTTAAAATTATAGTTCAAACTTACGGTTTATTAAATAAATTCAAGGCATACATGTGATGCAAAGTAAAACTTTAAAGATTATAATTGTGTATGAAAATATTATAGAGTAATTACTAACAGAGATCTATCACAGATGAAAATAATGAGTATATATCTATATAGGTATTGTGTTCAAATATTTAAACAAATAAGAGATAGATCATAAAAGTTTGGCAGAAATGTAGCCTTAATTTTTTATTTTGAGACCCCACATTAGTTATCACGAGACACGCTACAAAAAAAAAGACAAATCCTAGAAATTCTCACAAAAATCGGAAACATCAATCATGTAAACTCTAACAACCATAGTTATTGGTCTATTATAATTTTTTTAAAAAACTACCCACCACTGTCATTATAAAAGTATTCTAAATAAATCCTAAAAATATATCTAAATTATTGATCTATATCATTATAAAAAATAATTTAAATTAACCCTGTAACTTCTATCTAATTTACTCATGTATATCATTATACAGGATAACTTAAAATAACATTCAAAATTTGTATCTAAGTTATCCACGTATGTTGTTATTAAAGATAACTAAACTAAACATCTAAATTTTAATCTAATTATGTTCATGTGTATTCTACCAAAAAGCCCAAAAGTAAACTGATATATGGTTCTAAATTACGGTAATTTATTACTGTTAACATAGAAATAATAAGTTAAGGTATATGCATCATGAGTGTCACCATGTAGACCATTTATACATGTACTAGCAACCTTGCCCGTGTGTTGCGATGGATGAGGACCGTTATATCGTTTTTCTAATCAAGTTAAAGTAGTTAACTTGCTTTTCCTAATCTGATTGTGGTATACAATGGACTACTCCTAATCCGATCAGAGGACAAAATGAAGCATGTCTAATACGATCGTGAGACGTATATGATAGACCGCTGAAATGTTCCTTTCTTTAGAAATAAGTAAAGATATATACATATATCTATAGATAGAGATAAAGAGGTAGGAGGTAAAGATTGATGGGTTCAGTTAGGACTCTAATCCAATTAGAAAACCGATGCCGACAGTTTGAACCGTGGTTATAGTTCGCCGCAATAGGTGGGACCCACCTGTCAGGAAGGACAAAAAAAGTAAGAAGCAATCCTTTATTTAGAAATAGGTAAAGATATGTGAGGAAGTAATGAAAAATATTATTTTTATGTTAAATATAATGTATGGAGGCGCGATACAAAGTATGAGAATTGTGGATGTGGATTAAAAAATTGTATAGAGTAATTACTAATTAAAAATCAATTTCAAATAGAAAATGATAAGTACACATCTTTATGAGCATCATGTTGAAGTATTGACAAAAAATAAAAGAGTAGTATGTAAATAATTTTGATTATTAGGTATGAGTTTAATTTTTAAATAATTTTAAATATAGCAGTTTTTAAAAATATTAGCCCGTGCGGGAGTACCAGTTGATGGACTAGTTTTCCTAAAAGAACTGCTAATGTTGAGCGATGAAACGATTTTAACTTCTCTGTATGGCATCTTTTCAGATTGTGCTAGAGGTAAACTGCCATCCTCGATGATGGCACAGCAGTAATACAGTAATGCCTTGCAAATTTGCATATCCCTCAACTTGAGTCAATGGTACGTGTTGGCATCTTGCAGAGATGATGTTTGAACTAATTTAGTTTTTGTTGAACAATAAGGAAATGGTTGGCATCGTGTTGGCAGTTGGCACAGCAGTAATACAGTAATGCTTTTTGTTGAACACTAAGAATAATATTAGGCATCATTGACACTTGATTCTTGTCCAATTGTTTGTGGCCGTGACTCTGTTAGGTTTGCTTTTAAGCTATTATTAGTGATTTTTGCACTAGTCCTGTCACGGTCAATGGACAATTGAACACCCAAAAAGAGCTAATGTAGTCATTGTCAATTAGCTTCGTCTACCTGTAATATCTTGGATTATGGCCTGAGATCCGTTTGAGGTTTACATTTCTGCATTTTGTGAGTAAATGCTCATTTGATGTTTGGCAAAACTTGCTTGGAGTTGATAGATTGTACCCGTACCCATTTCAATGAAAAAGATACTTGTCTGGTTAAGTCCTCGTATTATCTGAAAGCTGAATTTAGTTATAGTTACTATCCAGGCATACACATGGAATTGATAATAATAGTGTTTTGGTTAGCCACATTATTGAAAAAAATACTGGTGATTATCCTGCACATCACAAAAATATTGGTGGTTATGCCTCTTCCTAATTTTGCGTAAGTTCAATTTTTGAACTATGTCCAGCTTTAAATTCCTAAAATATGCCTTAGGATTGGAAGTTTCCTGTTGGTTAACCTGACCCGGTTATGGACAACCGAAAGCTTCTATCCATAGCCTTATCTCTTTATCATTTCAAACAACACTGACAAAGCACTGGCTAACTTTTAATAGTCTTTTCGCTTGTATATTATTTACCTCTTCTCATATAGCGGTCAGTCACCTAATGTTTTCCTAAAAGAACTGCCAGTATTACCTTTTTCTTTCTTTTGCGAAAGGATCTTTAGTTTCTCTGTCGTAAATATATGACTTCTGTATCTCTGATGACATCACTTTCCTTCAAAATAACTACTTAGACTGTAAATAAGTATCTTTCCTGAAGTGTTGTCAATTTGTTTTGAAATAAATGCAGTGGGCTGGTAGTTGACTAAGTTGTTGCATGGCAGTCTAAATATTGATTAGTCAGGATGCATATCACAGTAAGATCAGGGTATATATATATTTGTTGATAGTTCCCATACTTCCATTGATAACCCAAGGCCCAAGCCCTAAGTTCAACTGAAAATCTTCTTGAATATGGGCTATCGATGGAATGGTACCTGATGACTCTATAATACCTTTAGTATAAAAGAAAAATAAATCATCTTAGCACAGAGCGATCGTGATTCTGAAATCTGTTAGCTTCTGGTCAGTGGTCACCACAGGCGGAGCTACATGCTGGCCAAAGTGGGCCATGGCCCTCCCTTGGCCATAACAAAATCCAATGATTTGGTCCATATGATGCATTTTCAACCATAGTAGACATAGCAGTTCACCAGTGCATGCCACTCGTAGTTCACCATAGCTGTCCAGCAGCTACCTTAGAGCAACTCCAACAGCTCCATTTTCCCCTTTTCCTTTAATCTAGTTAAAGGGGAATCCCCTTTCACATTTCAGGATATTGGGGAGATGTGATGCAGCAGATCCCCTTTTCCCTTTCCCTTTTATTTATTTTCAGGAAAGGGGAGAGAGGGTCTCCCCTTTAAAAAGGGGATTGAGGAAAGATTTAAGGGGATTGAGAAAAAATTAAAGGGAAAGAGGAATAGGAAAGGGATCTGTTGGAGAGTGATTTTTGCATCTCAATCCCCTTTAACCAGAAATATAGGGAAAAGGGATTCATATCCTCAATCGAGTTGCTCTTACTCCCCCGTTTTCTAGTCCCTAGTGATTAAAATGTACAAGACTTCTTGGTCGTGGCTCTTAACGGCTCGGGCGTCAAGGCTAGTCAAGAATTGCAGCTTGTTTCTTTTGTTCCTAGCTACGGAGTCTCATGAGATGCATCTGAATTGGTAATCCTGTTGAAATAGTGTAGGGGTGATGTATTTAGAAATTTGAAGGTTAATTTACTAAATATTGAGATAATCTTTACTTGCGATTGATAATTTTGAAGGTTGAAATAGTGCTTTCATCGAATTGTATTATTTGACCTATCTGGGCACTTGTGCCATGTCCATGTACATATTGGCAAATTGGCCCCCCCTACATGTTGTTCCTGGCTCCGCCACTGGTGGTCACCTATCTTGAAGTAGTCAGCAATCTGATAATTTCAGAGTTTCTCTTCTTATCTGACTGAACAATACCAGTTAATTTTGCTAAGCTGTGGTCCTTATTTCAGGCACAAATTGCAAGCTTACTAAACTTTAGAGGATCTAAACATGGATTTTCTTTGTGAAGAGACTGTTCAATTGGGCGGAAGTGGTGAAAAGGCTGACAGAAATCATTTGACCATTTTATCACTGAAAGCATGGTCAAGTTGTGGTGTGGCTAGCTAAGATGTGTGTGAGTGCTTCAGGTTGTGACCTTGTGCTCGTAGCATCATCACCTTTCTTTCACATTTTTGTAAATGCGAACTGCTAGCGGAACATGGAAAACATATTCACAACGAAAATACAGTTTGCTAGTTATGGTTGAGGCTTCATCAGATAAGATCAATCATGCGTTATCATTAACTTGTTCTTCAGGAGTTCAGGTCCTCTGGTATAAATATAAAAGCTTGACTGAATCGCTTGCATACCTTTCCCTGAGCCTATTAGCATATAGATAATAAGAAAATTTAGTGCCATTTGGAAAGAGTTAATCTTGATTTGATAAACTTTTGACGTAGCAGTCAGCAGCCTATATGCATTAGTTACAGTTAGTTACTTGTAGATTATGCCTTCTGCACATGTTATTGCAAATTAAAGTAAAGCTAGCAGTAAAAAAGGTACAATTACTAGCTGCTACGCCAAGCTAATTAACATAATTAACCCAGCAGAATCTGACGCGCAATAGCTACTTAACTGTCACGAGTGGAATAATGTTCCAGCTTCTGAAGACAAGTGCAAGCATGAACACAGGTTCAGTCTGTCAGCGCCATACTTCCTCTCTGGATGTGACTAGTGTCGGTCATGTGATTTCTATTGAAAACTCACATTTATGTCAGTTAAGGCGCATCGATCTGAGTCATCTAACACTACATATAGTTCCTCCTGATCCAAATTAAACTTGGCGTCACTTCTAATATGCACAAAACTGTGCATGTGGCAAGTGCAACGGTACTTCCTTCAGCTACTACTTTTATAACCCCTGACGCATGGGTGTATTTATCTGCTCAAGAAATCTCTCGTTGCATATTTGCACCAAATGGAGCTGAACACCAGAAGCAAGCAGTGTAGCAACAGCATGGGCATGTCCATATATATCGCCATGGCCAAGATCGTGGAAGAGGAGGAAGAAGGTGACGACTTTTTGAGCTCAACCGGCATGCAGATCGATGCAGGTGCTTCCTCTGCACAAATAGCCGGCAGTCCTCACCGGTGTGGACGCCGGCACCTGGCTGGCACAACCGATAGCAGCAACAGGCATGACGCAAATCGCATGCATTTCTCACAGGGTCATCATATCAGCATCCACAAATACTATATACCCACAGAATATTAATCCATCACCTCTAGCATCGGTATCAATCTTAACATCCACAGAAACAAAACAAATTACTGGGTGCAGCAGATATATCAACTTACAGTCAACAACACTGGTACCAGACATACGACGACAGTAACTTACAGTCAAGATGCTGATAGCATACTCGTTCCCATTTCAGGGGATTAGGGGAATACAGGATAGCCTTTTCTATTCCCCATGCCTATTTATTGTCCTCGATCGGAAACACTAGGTTTCAATGCTGACCTCCTCGTCCTCAGCTGCTTCATCATCAAAGGCGGAGCTGTTTCCTTTGCCAGATTCCATCTTCTTGGCGCTGGATTTTGGGGACTTGCCATTGGACTTGTTCTTTGTTGGCGTTCTGCTGGCCTTGTCAGACTGCTGCAACTCAAGCCCCTTCATGGACAGCCTCCGCTTCCTATTTGAGTTTGGCCCTTCCGCTGGGTCTCCAGCAGCAGAGTTCTTCACTGCCAGAGGAATTAATAAAACCAACAACATTTTTGTCAGTGCTCTAGAGCTACTAATCCTTTAGCACTAGACTGAAGGTAACACTAGAGACAAAATGAAATGCTCAGGTTTTAGAGATTCTATCCCAGGCCACAAGTGCTCTAGAGCTACTAATCCAACTCACTCTACTTTGAATATGATGTAATCTATGGTTTCATTGGTGCATCATTGTTCCACAGCATGCATATGTAGTTCCATAATTTTCTATGACCTAAACTTATGACCAAATTCCAAACATCAAGGTGGGTGCATGACTTAGTGTTTTTGGTATAATAATCTGCAAGTCTTTTTATATGAATACAAAAGGAATCACAGTTTTAGCAGAGCCCAATTGGAAGGGAAAAAAAAGCAACATAAGGACCATATAACAACAGTTGCACAGAATCAAAATGGCTGACACAAAGAATTGCAAACATTAATAGCTATACCTTCCATTGAGGATGGGGAACTAGAATGATTGCTACCCTCCAACTTTGATGAGCTTCCGGGGCATTTCTCTGGCTGATCATCAGGAGAATCTGGGGAAGGAATTGCTGGCAAGAAGACAATCTCATCCACAGAATCCTCCACATCACTGAATATTGTGTTCTTCTCATATGTCTCAATATCAATATCAGCATCCTCATCAATCGATACTACTTCCTCAGCCTACAGAAGATTTAGAGAGAGTGCTCAAATGCCCATGAATATAATAATAGAATAGTCAAAAAGACAAGTAGAGAAATTATTCACCTCTTCTTCACGTGGGTTCAGGTCAAACTCATCCTCCCGTTCAACATACTCTTCATTTTCTTCCAATTCTACAAAATCTGGAGCAAATGCACTCCAATTCTCTACATGCTCCTTAGCCAAAATGCATACAAGGCCTGTTACAGATACTGCAGCAATTGTAGGTTGAGCAGGATGCCAGGCAAGGCCAATGACAGCTTCTTTTGGAGCATCAAGGATCTTTACAAGGGGCCCTCCTTGGTCCCATATCTGCAACATGTGCTCACCTTTGTTTGCAGAAGCGCAAACTATCCACTGACCATTACCACTGAAACATGGTGTCCTCCACTGTGTCTTTGTGATGGAATCCGTAAGTTCAGATGAAAGAATAAGGCAGCCTGCACCATTGAATTTTAACTTGTCATAGTGACTTCCATT